>AWYF02002533.1:0-31978 GCA_000504405.2 Mycosphaerella sp. Ston1
CAGAAAACAGAAGACGCAGGTCTAGGAGGATGTGCTGATGGCGGAACAATTATGTGCGCTGAGTAGTAAGCTCGGTTAATCATTCAAACATCTCAAACATTTCAATCAATCAATTCAAACATTTCAATCAATTCTTTTATTGTTAATGTACGTACCTTCGAAGGAGTGAAAGAGTTTTTTTGAACATGAGTGAACATGAGTGATAGGGGGGAAACTGAAAGGGAAGGGAAGGGAAGGGAAGGTATACATACATTGTTCGTGGAGATGGATTGGATTGGATTGGATTGGATTAGAAGATCGGAGTGGGATGGATTGGGTTTTCTGTAGGGATGTATACATATACCTTATACCTTACTAGGTACTTGTACTTGTATGTACTTGTACAACGAAACGGATAGTCTCGGCTTTTTGAACTCGAAAGAGGTGTGAGTGAATGGTGTGCATCTCGATCGCAGCAGCAGCAGCAGTAGCAGCAGCAGCAGCAGCGGAGGAGTAGTGGTTCATCTTGCTGATGGTGTAGATCTCTTGGCCTAATGAATAGTACCGAATCTAGCATCTAAAATGTCAATGAGTAGTATACTAAAGCACTGTACAGATTCGTCGTCGAATTGAAATTTGCTTGGGAGCTCGCAGTCTTTGCGTACAACATCCCAGGGGGGTATCTCATGATAACACGTCAAAGACTCCACCATTCCATTCCACTCTATAACTCGGCATTCACCGCATCTGATCATTCTCTCAAGAATGCCTCCCCTCGTCTGTCAAGAACAGATGAATAAAACAGTATTGCTCGCTCGCTCGCTCGCTACAAGATCAAATCCTATTTCCTCACTCCATCGCAACAAGGTAAAATGCATGCATCATCATGGTGTCCCCTCTTTCACACGTGCCTTCGTTTCCCTCCACCTCCTCGGCCACCATCATCTCTTCTATCTCCATTGTCGTTGATTCCAGAGATGTCGAAGAAGTCCGGATAAGGAATCTTTCGTTTCGTGCCGGAAGCGGAGCCGAGGTTGAAATTCAATGTTGAAGTGCGGTTCTCATTGCCAGTCCGCCGGTTGTGGTTAGAGCGACGATTGGAGCGTGAAGAGCGTGGTATTATGCGAACAGTTTCGGTGCTTGACGGTGCAGATGTTGGAGTGTAGACCTGTACATGAGGATTGTTGCTGACATCCACTTCCATATCTCTGTCGTGGTTGCCAGGTGGGTATGCGTGCGTGGACTCAAAGGTAAAGTTTGTCTGGGGAAGCGGCTGATGTGGTGTTGGCGAGTGCACATTAGTGGTCGTCTCTTGTGGTGGCTCTGAGACGACTCGTCTCGGTAGCGGTGCATCGTCTTCGACAGTGATTTCGCTCGTGGCTGCGGGCAGAGTTGGTCGTCGATGTATCTCTGGGCTGGAGCTCCGTGTGTCGTCCTTCTCTTCCTCCTTGACAGACGATCTGTCCTCCTCGTCGTCGTCGGTGGTGGCAGGTGCGGGGACGATGCCGCCGCCCTCGAGGCGCTCCGTGGCCCATTGTCTCACCCTCCACCCCTCCCCGTCCATGAGGCCCATGTTCTCTTTGTCCAAGAAGAACAACAGATCATCCAAGGCATCTTGGTAGCCTGCATGCCGTGCCTGCTTCTGCGAACTAACGGCCGTCCTATACAGATCGGTGACAGACCTTGCCGCCGCCTTGAAGTCAGTGAGCAGGTCGTTTGGGGCTTCGCGGCGGTTCCGCGGCAACGACGTCGAGAGCCTCTGCATGGAGTCCATTATGGCTCTGGCAGGCTGGTGCCGGTGTAGTGGTGCAAGAAGATGTGTGTTTGGCGTGCAGCGGGGGAAACAAGGAACAACAGACAAAGGTGTGACGAGCGGTGGTCCGCTGACTTTGGAAGTTCTAGTTCTGGCGCTATGTTCAGTGTGTGGCCCAAGTGGCGCCGTTGGAATCTTCTCTGCAGGTGCGCACGCTCACTCGGCAGACGGTGAAGTCACAACACAGTGCCAGCACCTGACATGTGCCTGTAGAACGACGGTGTAATATGTGCAGAGCC
Source organism: Mycosphaerella sp. Ston1 (assembly GCA_000504405.2). NCBI lineage: Eukaryota > Fungi > Ascomycota > Dothideomycetes > Mycosphaerellales > Mycosphaerellaceae > Mycosphaerella > Mycosphaerella sp. Ston1. The sequence continues at coordinate 2,032 of AWYF02002533.1, forward strand.
GGCCAACATGAAGTGAAGGATAATGCAGCGTGTGTGCAAGGTACTGCAAGGTATATGTGATATGTCCATGAGCCACGTTGAAGACGCATGTGGCATGTGCAATGTGCACGGCGGCGGGGCCAAGAGGGGGCGGGACGACGACGATGAAGACGCCGACGACAGGGTTTGTTGTGCTGTGCTGCGTCATTCCCCTAGAACTAGCAGTCCAGCACACACTCTGCCACATACTCACATACACGTACTTCCTTGTCACATTCATCTGACTCAGAGTCTCAGATGCATCTCACTTGGAACAGACTGCGACTCGCCTCCTCTTGACCACCATGCGCACACACACCACAGCATAGACACGACTCAGGTATTCCATTGATTGGACTTCACAACAAACAATACCAACATCATCATCACAACGACAATGGCTTCGGTGACATCCCTCGACCAGGACATGCGCAACCTGCGACTGGCGCGATACACTCCGCAGGCTGCCAACGAAGCGCGACAATGGATCGAGACCACCCTCGGACATTCTCTGCCAGCAGGCGATCTGCTCGACGCGCTCAAAGATGGCGTTGCGCTGTGCAAACTGGTCAATCTGGCCGTGCAGGGCCACGCAGGTGCCATCAAGTACAAGGCCAGCGCAATGCCCTTTGTGCAGATGGAGAACATCAGCCACTTCCTGCGAGCTTGCGAATTGCCGCCGCTGAACATGCCGGCACACGATCGCTTCTTGACTGTCGACCTGTACGAGCACAAAGATCCCGCCCAAGTGCTGCAAACGATTGGAGCCTTGAGCAGGCAGGCCCATAGGATCAACCCCGCGCGGTTTCCCACCACCATAGGTCCGAAGAAGACGGGAGCAGTAGCCGCAATGTCGCCTGCTACCACGGGAAATGGCTTCAGACGACCCGCAAGCCCGACCAAAACAACCACTGCCTACCCTTCCTCGAATCGCGCTATGAGCCCGGCTCTGACAGGAGGCTCTGCTGGATCGCAGCAATCAGCCGGAGGCACAATCTCACCGACCGGCCCTGTTAGCAGCTGGAGTAAGAAGAGCGACGAAGGGAGCACTGCGCCTGCATGGAACATTCACCAATATGGCTTCATGGGAGGGGCGTCACAAGGCAATCAAGGCATTAGCTTCGGAAGCCGGCGCCAGATTACTAGTCAGGCTCCTGGAGTGCCCAGCTTGGCCGAAAAGCAGAGAGCGCGTAGGGAAAAGGAAGAGGCCGAGGAGCGGCAACGACAATTGGCACAGGAAGAGCGGGAGATGAGAGCTCGAAAGGTGCAAGAGAACGAGGAGAGGGCTCGGATCGAAGAGGAGCGAAGGTGGGAGGAAGAGACGAAGAGACATCGAGAAGAAGAGCGACAACGGCTAGAGCAACAAAAACGCGAATGGGAGCAGCAGGAGCGAAAGTGGCAGGAGGAAGAGGAGGTGCGGAAACAAGAGGACGCAGTATTACAATCGAAGATGAGTATGAAGAAGCCGCCCGAGAAGCCTCGTGTGCCCAGCTCGGGTATTCTGCGAGGCCAGACGCTGGCACAATACCATAAGGAGAGAGCAGCGTCTGGCAGTCATCCTTCAGCGGAAGTGGCAGAGACGCCAGAGCAACGACGTGTGAAGGAGTTGGAGCAACAGCTAGCAGAGGCTCGCGAGAGGGAAAGGCAATACCAGGCAGAACGTGAGGAGCGACTGAAACGAGATGGAACCGGCGATAGATCACGACCGAGCACCGCAGAAACGGCACGGCCAGCAAGTCCGCAGCAGAGCGATGTTAGCTGGGCAGGCGATGAACGTGACTTCCAGCGCAAGCAGTTGCAGACGGGCCATGATGGGGCACCGTCGAGACCAGTCCAGTTTGGTGCCACGCGACCTCTGCCACCGCCCAAAGAGCAGCAGCCTGCTTTACCAGCCCGACCTTTACCAGAACCCACTCCTGTTGAGCCCGAGCCCGAGCCAGAACGTGTTCAGGCACCTGCTATGAACCCGCCGACATTGCCCTTTAGAGGTCAGCCATCGCCTTTTAATAAATCACCCTTCAGTAGACCACTTCCCACACCTGCCAATCAACCACAATCCGAGCCCTTTGAGCCAGAACAGCGCAAGCCGAATCGGACGGAGGCATTTCTCTCTTCCAATACCGCACCAACTACCACTGGACCACGCATATCCTCGGCACAAGAGGCTGGAGATACCTCTCTCGAGCAGCAAAGGCTACGTGACTCTCGTGTGGCTTCACAGCAAAAGACCAAAGCTGGCGGATGGGCGAGTAAGTCTCTCCTGGAACGTGAGATGGAACGTGAGCGTGAACGGCAGAAAGAATGGGAAGCTGCGCAGGAGGCATCACAGAACGCGCCTCGAGATCTTACTCAGGGGAGCGGACCGGCACAGACCTGGGATGTCCATCAGTATGGATACCTGGGAGGGGATTCCCAGAACAAAGGCTCTAGTGTTGGGAGTGGTATCAATATTGGAGGAAAGAGGCAAATCACATCGCCTGCAGGTACTTATCGAGTGGGTGGTCCACGTCCGATGAAGTAATGCTGGCCGGTATACATTATGATTGATAGAGACCATGCCATGCAACGCAGCGAATTGATATTTCCGTGTCTTTTTCACTCTCACTCCCACTCTCTCTCTCCTCCTCGATCCACAGACGGCATATGTAGCTGAAGCTCAAGTTCTTTCCATTCCACAATCCACTATTCCCCTGATGCCAGGAATCCCGATGCCCTGCTCTACTCTGCTCTGCGCTGCAACCAGAATATATGGTCGTATCCAGCTCTCCGATTCTCCGCATAAGTTGCCTGAGTGGCTGCCTGCCTGAATGGTCGCCCAGCTAGCTGCGATGTGTTTCTTACTCACCACGACCATCCAGAGCATATCTGTAGATTTCCGTCTCGGCTGGTTCGTGCTCGTGCTCGTGCTCATGTGAGGAGACTTGAGACTGGAGGCTTGAAGATTGGAAGAAGAAGAAGAAGAGGTCTTTGCTTGTTTGTAGCTTTCTTTCTCTCTCCTGCTTTCCTTCTTCCAACCTTTTCTTCCCCCTTCCTCTTCGATATGACTGACCGATGTCTGCCCTAGCAAAATCATGCCATCCTCATCTCGTCTGAAGTCGGTCTCGTTCCCAACTCATCTCATCCCATGAATGACACAGAAAAATTCTCCCATTCATTCATCTTGAACTCTGAAAATTTCAATTCACCAACCTCCACATCCCCAATCCCGCACAAACCAAACTCGTCCCCAGCACCGCAATTTTCCTCGGCAAAATTCCAAACCGCGACCCCGACTGCAAAATCACGGCTTCTTGTTGGCGGAGTTGTTTCATGCCCGAGTAGTATGTATACGCGCCGAGGGAGACGAAGACTGTTGAGCCTGTTGTGTGCAGTATAACAATTAGTGGGGGTTGAGGTAGTTTAGTGGTGCCTCCTTGTTGGTGGGGCGGTGGTATGTACTTACCCATTATGCGACAGGAGGTGCAGTCGAAGTCTTGACGTTGGTGTTTGAGGGTTTGGGAGAGGGGGGGTTCGGAGGAGAGGGGGAGGTCGGTGTTGGAGGGCGGCATGTTGGTGGTGGTGGGTAAATGGGTGGATAAGGTAGGTGATGTGAAACTTCGGGGATTGTTGTTGTGGTGGTGGCTGCTTTGTTGGAGTGGACGTGGACAGTGGAAGTATTCGAAGCTTCAGATGAAGTTCGGCGCCGAGAAGTCGGGCATCTTTGGTGCACGTGGTTTCGAACTTTTATTGAATACGCATATAATGTGCATAGTAGTCGCTGCTTGACTGTAGAGCTGCTACCGCACTGCCAATTTATGATGTTTTCTACAGCGACTGTTCCTCGGAACTTTTTTGAATATCCACTCTGGAACTCAGCCCCATCCATGCAAATAGTTCTGCTTACACCAATGCCGAACACAGATCGATTGGAATATCTATTACAAGAGCTCGAACAGTGTGGACAACGAAACACCACTGAGATGGCTGCCACCAACTGTTCTCCTCGCCCTTGTGATATCATCGAGTATGGAGAAGAGACTTCTAGTTATCAACAGGAAAACCATTCTGCATCCCACAGCAACCACTTTGACCAGGGTTGATAAATCGGACAGAGTCGATGTCCTTCGAGGTTCGGACTCGAGGACCGCCGCCGCCTCTACCGTGCCTAACACCCTGTCAGTATTGGATCTACGCATTTTTGCAAAAGTGGAGATACTCACAGTCTACCTCCGCCATATTTGTCCTTCTTCCCCTTTTGGGTATAAGCGCCCACAAGCACACCTCCCAAGATTGCAAGATTTGCGATTAGAAGATGATGAATTTGCCTGTTCTCGTGCTTCACTCCCAGTAGAAGCCATGCGTAGCCAAGAATGCCACCATAGATTCCACTCAGTTTCGTCTTCTCCCATTGAGCTGCCGGGAGTCTGTTCGTGAAGATTTGTCCGAAGAAGGCGAGAAATGCCATGCATAGACAGTAGCCAATGAAATCTGTTTCGTCTCGATTGGGGATGAAATATGGCTTGACGAAGACGTACTCGAGCAGTGAGGCTACAGCAACGAGCTTGAGCGACATTCTGGTGCAGTGAGAGATACTTCTGTTACGCTTCTGTATTTCGCGAAGATCGCCTTTTGTCATTCACCGTTCCAAGCCTGATTCTTGTCAAGATTTTTGGTCAATGATCAGCAAGCCTTGCCACATCACGATGGATACCGTATGGGACAACGGGAATGTGTCAATGTGAGGTGGAAAACGGGAAAGTGACGGGAAGAACGGGAGAGTGACGGCTGCCATAAGTCGCCGCTCCCGTGGCTTCCGTCGGCTGTCTCGATACAGCTGAGACTCGACCTCATCGCCCTCGTGCCCATTGTACACCCGTGACAGCTATTCCTACCGCACGTCTTCTCCCCTCAAGCAACATATAGAACACTTGGCGACAGATGCGTCCGGAGGTGTTCTGTCCCCGCCATGCGCATGTTAGATCTGGATGAGGCCCAGACACCCCATCTACGTCAACATCAGCATGTCGCCACTCTTCCTGTCATTGGAGACGACAGTAGGCCCAATCCGAATCTGAACACATTCACCGCGGCGCTATCGTGCTATCCGTAAGTTGCATCGTTAGAACCATGTGGCAATCTGACGCGAGGGCAGTATTGCATCTTCTCTGGCAAGCTACATCGACCTCACTTCTCTGAGTGACCTTGCGCAAACATGTCGTCAAGTTCGGGCCAACCTGCTCCAGTATCGGGCGGTGCTTGTGAGCAAGACTCTGCGTTGCCATAATGAAGACTCCAGTCCGGGAGAAAGACTGGGAGCTGCGCTGCTGGCCAGCCGTGATGCCTGGACTACCTATGGCCGCCATGGCATCAAGGTGGAACGAATCACATCTGGCAGAGTGGGAGCGTGTGCGAGAGATATGGTCAGTGACTGCCGCAGCTGTGGTAGAACTTTATGCAGAGTACGCATTGCCTATGTATCCCGCGCTGAGCTGTGTTTGACAACGATCTATACTCACGCTGTGAGCAGAATTGTGTCATCAAAGCCCCACCTTCCTCTGCGGTGCAGCTTCGACATCGAAGGCTTTGTCGAACCTGCATGAAAGCGCCCCTGAGCGAATTGACCAGCATAATCTGCGCATTCGACGAGGCTGGCGTGCACGTGAGGTAAGTTCTATGGCTACCAACGAAGCCCGATTATGGTTGACGTCCACCAGCCCCCAAAGCATATCAGCTCGCGAGTATCGCAAGTACGCCAGAGATCCTTGCACCTGCTCCGACGTGGTCTGGATCTGTTCTCCCTGTGGACATGCAATGCGGACAGCCGATACGACGTATGAACGTGGATGGAAGTGGCGAGGACGTTATAGTCACTGCGGAGGCATTGGCGCAGGGCTTGGAGAAGGCAACGAAGGCGTCGAGTGTGGCCGGACTTCTGACTGTCTCGGCGCACGCATGGTACAGAAAGACGTCGAATGTGATGCTGAAGAGCTCGCGGCCCTCGAGCTCGAAACGGCCAAGGCCGGATCCGAAGGCCGGTGTTGGAATGGTAGCAGCTACAGCACTCAGGAAATCGTCGGCATTGGCGGGCGCGTGAAGACCAAAGTGCGGAAGATGGTGCCTGTTGGTGCCATTGTGAAGGAGTACGAAGATGAACGCATTAGTGAAAAGTTCCTCGAACGAGAGCAGACAGGCGTGAACAGGAGCTGGTGCTCATGGTGCTCCCGCGTGATTGTTGGGAAGAAGGATTTGGATGGTGCCGCGCGCTCTCAAGAGAGCATTGCATCCGCTGGTTCAGCTGGTCCAGCATAACTGGCTCGCTGTGGGCCACACTGCTGACGAGCTCACTAAGACAAATAGACTATGGCAGCTACGGGGTACATGAATAACGACCGAGTTTGGAGATTCTGCGCGTTGATGACATCTCCAGAGACCCTGACTACCTAGCTAACTACTAAAATATGCATTCCGCCGCCCCGCTGCCAGTCCACAAACCGCTGCCAGTCCACAAACCGCCATCAATCCACTCACAGTCCTCGAGCCACCCCATCCAGGCAGTAGCAGTAATGCGATTCTCCCGACCCTTTTTCAACGCCAAGCGACAACAATCGACAAAATCCTGACATGCCGCCAACCTCTTCCTCGGAACGGGATCCATTCTCGCAAAACCCAATGGATCTCCGCTTTTGATCGCCTCACGCAGCATGAAATCGTTCCCGCCACATGCTGCTGTATAAGGTGACCCTCCGACCAGAATGGTCAGGAGCGTGATTCCCAGACTCCAAATGTCGCTGGCGGGAGTCGGTGTGTTGAGGTCTTTGTGGATGCGTAATTGCTCGGGAGCCATGAAATCCCATGTGCCGCCGGCGTTTGTTGTTGTGTCTTCGGCTTCGTCTTCGTTTTCCGAGGGGATGAACGATGCTGAGAAGTCAATGTATCGTGCTCTGATGATGGGGTTTTGTTGTTGCTGTTGCTGTTGCTGTTGCTGCGGATGTAGATGAGAAGAAGGAGATGTTACATGATATGGCGATGAGATATCCAACAGAATATTCGCAGACTTGATGTCTGCGTGCACAACACCATTCGCGTGCAGGAATTCCAGACCTGCGATGAGATCGTATGCGATTCCGGGAAAGAGATTGATGACTTCGAGATGTCGCGCGACTTCGGTCATTTGTTTGAGCCGACTGCAGAGATCTTCGAGAGAGCCTCCTATTACTGCTTCGAAGACGAGGGAGTCGTTACGAGGGTCTAGGCCATAGAAGGGTACAATGTACATGCGAGAGCTGGAACGGCGTTGCAGGCGAGATAGTATGCGTGCTTCTTGGAGGAAGACATCTTTTGCATCCTGGCGAGAGGGGGTTTTCACGGCGAATAGAAGTGGTGCGGATGGTGCTCGAGGTTTGCGGAAGAGCCTTCTCGGTAGGCTGCTGGGGCTTGAAGATGTTGTTGTTGTCTTGCTGCTCGGCTTTTGCTCGGCTAAATATACTGTGGACCAAAGACCTGCTCCGAGCACTTTGGCGCGTTCGAGTTCGTAGTCGATTTTGCTGAAATCAAAGTGAATAATGGACGGTAGCGGAGCCTCGAGGGACGTCCTTGCGCTCGATAGACTGGTCAGTGGAGATCCTGGTGATCCCGCGCATGTCGAGGCATCTGATACGACAGTGTCGAGTGAGCTTCGTGGGCTGAGGTCTGCTCCCAATCGCTCATTTACGTCCTCTTCGATGGTGTCCTGACACATAGTAGGATGTCTGGAGCTCAAGGCAGCATTATCGATGGTGCTGCTGGACGTGGATTTGTTCCTTGCGTGAAGACGCTCGTGCGTATCGTCGAAGCCAAGACTGCGATCGTTGCTCTCGCTGAATGTTCGTATGCGTAATGGCTGCGGTCTGCTCCTCGGGTGATGTCGCGGAGATCTATTGGACTGCGACTCGAATGATGACCGAGGCGACAACGTGGCGGGAGCCATGGAAAAGGTTCTGAGAGGCGTGAGGATGGCAGGCAAAGGACACGAGCTCTTGAGTCTAGTAGAACTTAGAACGTGTTTTGCCGGCAGCCAGATCCTGGTTTCAAACACCAACAGTCTTCTTCCGCGATCCCCAATCCACGGTATGCTTGACTGCGCGAAGTGTCGCGTGTAGTTTTCTAGAGATGCCGCGATAATATGCCCAAAGGAATGGACGCGCCGTGACGCGAAGGAGAAGAAGAAGAAGAAGAAGTATAAGAAGAAGAGGAGGAAAAGCAAAAATACAGACTGAAACCAAGACACCAGGGACGAACAGTGAGGTCACAAAAGTATGTCCAAGTGAATCCTCAGGACGTGCCAACGTGGGAGCTTTTGTGTGGACGTCAACTTTATCTGCCACTAAGGTACAGGTATACTCCCAAAGAAGTGCTATCGAACATGTGGCGCCCACGGTCCAATCATGTGGCCGCCGCGGCCAGCGCGTGCCACCAGCGGCTCTGCGCAGGCATCTTCGATGACCGACGTGTTAGTTCTATTGTGAACTGTTCAGTTGCCGTGCGCTCCCACCACGTTATGGTCAGTCGTCATCATCCAGACAGAGCGACCAATACTGCTGATGATGATCAACGTGGGCAGCGGGGTCGTGGCGGATTGGTCAATACCTAGGAGTCGACTCTGTGCATACGGCATAGAACTACCTTACTGTACATATCCCGTCGTACATACGGCATTGCGCTGCGCATGACAAGCCAGACGCTAAGGAGTTTACGGTATGCCGTGCAGCAGAAGAAGGGCTTCGGGAGGAGGCGGCCCAAATGAACTACGATTGCTTGACGCGCCAGATGAAGAGAATCAAGAGAGAGATTGGATGTCCCGCGTCTATATCGCTCTCCGCAGTGGCTGCTGGGACAGTCGTCTGGGTATTATATCCTACCTACTATCCTTCTTCTCTCACAGGCCCATCGAGGCAGTCTCATACTGTACAGTGTATCTACGGGACTTGGCGGGTCGGCATCTGTGGAGGAGGTGGGTGCGCGCCCTAGCGACAACAGTAAAATGAGCGATGTAAAGCCGAAATGATGAAGTCAGTTCCTCTGTAGTATACCCGCTGATGATCATTAAACAATGAAGCCTGGCTCGGGGACATACGTGAAGGAGTGTGGCTACCACTGTTGCGTTGACTCTTCCCCTCCATCAATGATGTTGAGAATATCGGGTTACGGTTTCTTCTAGTGGCGACCTGATGTGAGACACACTCCACCTCACTCGTACAGGTGTCATCTACATGTACATCATATCTTATCTCGAAAAGACGACGATGATTGAACCAAGACCAACACTCAGTCTGTCTTGAATCTCAGAGGCCCAGATCTTCTTCTCAGCTTTTCTCCAAAGAACTGCAAGTATAGGATCAGGAACCACGCAATGAAGACAACCGCAGCTTGAATTCCCAAACTCTTCTTCGTCCCCATCGCGTTTGCCCATCGCACTTGGAAGTAAGAGATGATGAAACCTCCAGTGGTCCGCGAGAAGTTCAGCCATGCAGCCACTTCGCCAGACCCTTCTGGATAGCAGTCGAGGTTGTACGACGTGATGGCAACCGTGCTGACCATGATGCCAAAGACAAACAGGCCCCAGCCCACAGCAGCGATCATGTAGTGATAGCCTTCTTCTAATGCGAAACCTAGCACGATAATGCCCACGACCATGAATGGGGTTGCGACACTGATGGCGGTGAGCCTGTACTCGGGTTTCAGCCTGCCTCCGGGACTTCGTCGACTGTGCCATTGAGCGAGGAAGTCGTGAAGCCAACGACCCACGATCTCGCCGATCGTGGCAGCTACGATTGGCGTGAAGTAGAAGAATCCGATTTGGCGTGGTCCGAAGTTGTAGAGAGGAGTGACGAACATGCTCAAGCATGTGTTGATACCGACCACCCAGGCGAACACGAACAGATACCAGACGCAGCTGATGAAGACTGTTGGCTTGAGCAAGACGTGTACAGGTCGCATGCAAGCTTGGATGAAGGTGTTTCGCAGGTGCCGAGTGCGATATTGTTCAACTCCGACCAAGCGGGAGACTTGCCCAGCCGCTCCTCGCTGGCGCAGAGGACGCTCGACAGCGGCAGTTCGGCGGTGGTAGAAAGTCTCGTCGCCAAAGAAGACAATTGCCAATAAGCAGAGGGCTGTCATGATGGTGTAGACCTGGAATGCTATCTCCCATTTATGCTTTTCGATGATGAAAGCTGCAATGAGTGGACCAGCATACTAGGTTCTTGTCAGTGTGTTATCTCTGCTGGTCGACGGGCTGGACGTGAACTCACTGGCGACAGGATCACGAAGCTGGCCCAGATGTTGATTTTCCGAGCTCTCTCGTGCACGAAGAACATATCCTTGATGAACCTACAAGAGGAGGAGGAGTATGTTCAGCATAGAACTTGTATGCTTGGAAAAGCAAATGTACACTCACATAATGCCGCCGCCTTGGGCTACGGTCGAGAAGAATCCATTCAGTATGCGGAACGCCATGAACGTGTCGAAGCCATTGTCCACGGCACAGCCTGCTGCGGTCCATAATGCCGTGACGGTGAACCAGAACAGCACCGGGAGACGACCAAAATATGCGGAGAGTGCGACAACTATCACGCCACCAGCACCAATCATGAACACGTTTCCTACTTGAGAATGGTTGACTGTATCTTCAGGCAGGTTCCATATCCTACCAAATACGTCAGCTGCGATCAAATCTCTTGCGCGTCAAGCATACTTTGCCTGCGCGAGCAGTGTCACAGCTCCTGTGGCACTGCCGTAGTCTGGCAAGAAGGACGTCGCCGCAATGACCAGCAGAACAATATGCTTCTTCGTCCAAGTCCAATTCAGCGGATCGTCGACATCAGTGGACGGCTGAGGTATCAGCACCGTACGACCGTCTTGTGAGAGCTGATATTGCTCCCAGTTTGATGCAACATTTTTCAGCACTTCGACATCAAGAATGTAGCCTTGCTCTTCTCCGCGCGCCTCGAGATCGTAGGGCAAGTCACTCAGGCCTGCGTTGCTGGTCGCTTTGATTTCAATCTTCTCGACGTCCGTAGCCTGGTCGAATTTGCTTGCAACGAAGCCGTTCTCGACTCCAGGCAACATATCCCCCATTGTGCTGCTGTAGGCCCGTGGTTTTCACGATGTCAAATGGAGAGGGAGTCTCGAAGACTTCCAGAAAGAAGCCCCGGGTGAAATGGGATACGAAGCTGACTTCCACCTCGTCCCCATTTTATAGTATTCATTGCCACCCTGCACATGATGGACTTGCCCCTACTTGACATGCTGTAGGCAAACCCCAGACTCTGGGGTACCATGCTAACCTGGAGTCGGAGAATCATTGATTTCATTGTTACCGAGTAGGTCGACGGCCTCATCGGGGAAACGCTCAATCACAGGGAGATGGTTTGTCTTCGTGTCATGCTGCATAGTGCATAGTGCACACTCCATGTCCATGCATTGCCCGCCAACCAATGGAAGCATACCAGGATGTGAGGTGGTGATGGTTCTAGTTCTACGCTCGGCAGTTGGTGGTGTGCAGTGCACTGCGCAGAGGTTGGTCAACACGACTGCACTAAAACGTATACCATGTGTGGGTTGTGCGGAGGTGCGAAATGTGGGGTTGTGGGGATGCTGGATCGACACCACGACTTAAGCACTGGAGGCGCGTCTCGCGCACTCCCGTCGTTCCCGTCTTTTCGCGTGTGGCTGGACGCGTCGGGTTTCAATTTACGCGCTCTTCGTCTGTCGTCTCCTCCATCTTCAACACGGCCTCGATATTGCATCGCATCCTCTATACCACGACATACTTAGCTCGGGCTATCCTACACGCCATCTTAGCTCAGGACATACATATCACACATCTCAGCGCGACAATGCCCAAAAGAAAGGCGTCAACGCTGGAAGAGGCACCAGCCAGTAAACAAACACGATCGACCAGGACGCAGCAGCAGAGCATCTACACCTTCAGCAGCGTGTCGAAGCCTGTCGTGCAAGCCAACGAAGGCAAAAAGAGGAAGACGGCGCATAGACGGGAAGCCACACCACCTCCGCCATCACCAGCGCCTGTTGTGAAAGCTGCTTCCGCCAAGTCAGTGGCTCCCAAGCGAAAACGCGATGTCGTACCGGACAGCGATAATGAAGAAGAGATTGTGGTAGTGCAGCCCGCAAAACTCAAGGCGTCAGCGCAATCGAAGCCAAAGTCGACTCCACGGCACAAGCGCGTCAAGAATGCTGCGCCTCCCAGTCCTATGGAGACGCCGAGCAAGAGCGCCGCACGCTTGTTCGACAATCTGAACATAGCGACCAATGCACGGCCAATCTCCATCTCTCTGCCGAAGAAGCAGCTCGACTACGATACTCCTCCACAGACGCCCGACGAGGAGACAGAGCTTGACCTTCCCATGCCGTCGGAAGTGGAAGATTTGCAGGATCTGTACGCGTCGTTCCTTGCAGCACTCTCCATGCACTACTCTCACAACGGCACGTCGATAGCACCACAGATCTTGCTACTTCTGCCCATGATCACGAAACACTGGAAGAAGCGCAATGTCACTCAGCTCGACTTGCAACGGGTCCTCGCAATTGTGCCCAAACAACACCGCGACTTTGTTCTGGAGGACCATGGAAGAGGAGGAGTTCGGCTTGTGCGCTTACAAGCCCGAGGACGTGCGCTGAAGCGTGCAGCGAGTTACATCGACGAGGAGGAGGCGAATAATAGATTCGAAGATGCGCTGCACAAGACGTGGCATCAATGGCAAGCGAGCACGGCCAAGGAGAACAGAACAGCAGCTAGATTCCTCGACCACCTGCCACTGCTGGAAATCATCCAGTGTGAATCCACGCAAAAGACTTCTGCATTATTTGCACGTGGCGAGCAACGATTGGCAGATCTCAAAGCTGTACAAGCCGCAAAGATCGAGTCAAAGACTGCACAAGCCGAGACGATCGTGCAAAGATCCGCTCAATCGACGGCATCTCGTAGCGCGGCACTCCTCGATCGTATCATCGCGAAGCAAAACATGGCATCCAAACTTCCATCCGGACCGACCAAAGCTGAACTCGAACGCAAATCAGCTCTCCAACGCATCGAGGATATCGCTCGTGTTCTCTCTCTGATGTGCGGCATGAAAGAACGAAGCAGTTTCAGCATTCCAGCAGTCACACAACAGCTCCAGCAGAGTCTTCGTAATCCCATCAGTAATGCGGAAGTTTGGAGGTGTTTGACACTCATGGCTTCAGAGATCACGCCCGAGTTTGTGAAAGTCGTGCAGAGCGGAGAAGTGCAGGGCATCATTGTGATACGGGACGGGAATATTCGACTTGCGGATTTGAGGGCCAGAGTGCAAAAGGCTTGCTGCGAGTGAGTGAATGGAATGGACGGGGCTGGATGATTTATTTATGCTCGTTCAGATTGATCATTATATGATGATGACCAATTTATCATGAATGCACCCACCTTTTACTATCCATCTCCATCTCCATTCTCCATCTCCTCCATCTCCTCCATCATCCTCCCTCTCTCCCTCTCTCCCCCTCTCCCTCCCTCCCTCTTTCACTCACTCCCTAAAATCCGTCCTCGTCAAATCCGGATCTCCAGGAACAATCAACGGCTTAATCTGGGGTAGCCGATTCAACGTATCCTCGCTAAATCCCAAATGATCCTTGACGGTTTGTTTGGGTGTCAATCCGAGCCATTGCGCGACGGAAATGTCGTTGTAGACGGGGGATTGGAGGACTTCTGTTTGTTGTTGAAATGGAAAGAATTAATTGGTGAGAAGATTGATTGGGGAGAAGGAGGAAGGAAGGAAGGGGGGTTTTTTGGCGGGAATGGAAATGAAGATGGTGGGAAGGAAGGATGTTGGGATTTGAGGGGGGTTTTTTGGGTTGTTTCTGATGGTGGTGGTGGTAGTGCTACTAGAAGAAGAAGGAGAGGGAGGAGGAGAAGAAAAGGAGAGAGTGAAAATCGTACCGAGATAAACCAAATCTTCTGTTCCCGTGTTTTCGAGATAGTGAGCTGCAGTGACGGGTACATAACCTGTATCACCTGCTTGAAAGTTGAAGGTTCGGGAACTGGCTGGGGCGGCGTAGACAGTTAGACGACCTTGGCCACTAATAATGTAGTCCCATTCGTCGGAGGTGGTGTGCCAGTGTAGTCTAGGGGGGGTAAAAGTAGTTAGTTGAAGTGAGTCAAATAGACTTGAGGAATAGATGGTTGGTCTCCTCGACTTACTCGCGCATGGCTCCCGGCTTGATTGTGAATAGACCTACGGCAAAGTCCTTTGCGATGGGGAACGTCGTCGAGTCTAAGAGTTTCACGCTGCCACCTGGGACTTCATAGGGTTGTTGCTGAGAAAAGTGGTATGAGTAGGTGCGATCGTTTGGAATCGAGCCCGCTGGTCCCGTGACGTTTTGCTCGGAGATGTTCTTTGGTGCTGGCGTGCCAGGCAGGATGTACAACTGTCCGGAGGGCAAATGATCGAAGGCGGATATATCCACGCGAAGGTCCTTGGCTAAAACGGATTTGGGATTACGTTCGAAGAGCTCAGAGACGAGGAATGTGCCATCTTCGCTGAATTCTCCGCTGTCGAATACAAGGAGGAATTCTACGCCGTCACCGAAGGCTTGGATGCTGTGTGGAATACCGGCTGGGAAGAACCTGTTGAAGTAGAAAACGATGTGGTTAGTGAATTAATGTCTTTCCGAGGAAACACAGGAGGTAGAATACCAAACATCGCCTGCCTGCAAGTCATCCACGAATGTCTCGCCTGCTTCATTCATAGACGTGAGTCGACATGATCCGTTGAGAATCAGACTCCACTCGTCAGCTTGGTGCCAGTGCAATTCTCTATACGCATTGGGTTCCAGATGCATATCAACACCTGCCATTGCTGTAGCGATGGGTAGATTTCCAACATTCTGTTGTCGAGCCCATCCAGCACCGTTGAGTCCGTGTCGATTATGTGACAACGCCAACGGCCACTTCGCATTGGGCACATCGCCCGCATCGGTTCCTGGGGGCGCATACAGATCAGGATTCTGCTTCTCTAATTCTCTGTTGCGAGGACCCGGGTCCGTGGGAGCATTTGTGCCGCCACGAATTGGCTGTGGGTTTTCGACTGAAGCGAGATCGAGGTAGAGTCCGAGGTCTGCGTCCTCTTCCTGGCCGGGTGCTAATTGGTATTGATCTTGTGGTACTCCAGCAGGGAGAGCTGTATCGACTGGGAAGGCCGGGTTGTAGCCAGCCAGGCTTGTGGGACCGCGTAACGAGCCACTGGCACCAGAGGGTCCGTATGGCGTTGCAGTGGGGGGACTGACGATGGCGAAGTCCGGTGGTGATCCGCTTTCTCCTTCTTGTCGACGATGGAACACCTGAGGCTCGGAGATCTCGCGAAAGCCTTGGGGTATTGCCGTGGCGTATGCCTGTGCAAGCAGAGTTGCAGCTAGCACGAGGTTGCGAGCCATGATTACAGTATGGAGTGGTAGACAGGGTTTGATACTGCCTTGCCCAAGGTATATATATAAGAGACGCTTGACGCGTGGTCTTCACGTTGCCGGCATAGCAGCATAGCAGCTCGCGATCGGCCATTACGTCGAATGGACTAAGGTACATGTACGGTATGCTAAGTCTGGTTCGCGAGAGTGTAAAGCAATTAAGTGTATGCAGTTAGTGACGAGCCCACGCACGGCTACTGCGGACTGTAAATGTGATGCATGAGATCTATTGGCTTTGAAAGGAGGCTAGGGGTAATGCTGACCGCACTGCAGTGAGAAGTGAGTAAGTAGTCAAGTAGTCGTAAAGTGGTTAGTTACCTTACCTTACCCTATTATTATTGCGGCAAGTCAACGGTTGCGTCGGGTAGATGTAGCTGAATATCTTACTTGCCTTGTAGGCGTGCCATGCCGAACTGCCGAGTGCATGACAGGCCGACATACCCTTGAGGTGCGGCATTGATGACATTTATGCGGACAGATGGTGGTGGGAGATGGAGTGAAGGAGTGAAGGAGGCGTCGTGATACAAACACACCTGGGCATGTATCTGATCTTCGCTGACAGTACAATTAAACGTCTGTGCCAAGTTGGCCAAGCTAGCTAAGCTTCGTGACAATGCCATTACGCGGAGAGTGACACAGTGGAGAGCTCGGGTGGAGGGTCCTTGATACTTACTTAGTCTTACTATATCATGCATGACAGCTCCTTGTGCTAGTGTGCAAGCTTCGGGCAAATGTTCCATCCACGCCCACGAAAGGTCTCCACTGGTCCACTGGACTATGAGCAAGGTAGCCGGATACAACAGCAATTCTGCTTAGCGACCTGTATCGTTGCCACCGTTGCCACTATCCGCTGAGGGACATTCCAATGGTCGCATCGATGGCAGTGCACAATGTCCTTCATCCGTCTCCTGGCTAATACCTTACCTCAGGTACTAGATGACAAGCTTGGCAGTCCATGCCCTTACGATCACTAACTACCAAGCAGGACGGCTCTCTAGCAAGGTGAAAGTGGCGATATCACCCCTTCAGGTTGCACTCGCCTGCGTGATCACGCTACCACCACCCTTTCGCGATGCGCGTGATTTCGCTTGTGTTCCCGCTAGACTGCGAGCGGTGGACGCACTGCTCATGGCAATAAAGTCGTGCTCGGCCAGCTCCAGAATCTCCCTGTCGTCTTGTGCCTTCTCAACGATGCGGCGTCGCTTCTTGGAGGTGCCTGTATGTGTCGCGCTGCCAGTAGTGGACTCCTGCTCGGCGGACCATTTCTTCATGACAGCATCGTCGGCTACGTTTTCGAAAGAGTGGAAAGACGCGTGGTGGCCGCATCCGTCGCATTCAAAACTCGTGGCAGCCTGGTCATGGTCAGCTCGTGCAGCATATCAGCCGCAATGGTCGTGAGGGGATTTGCCTTGACGGGATGAAGCATGAAGCGCAAACATTCGCAGGTGGAGATCATGGACGTCTTGTAGTTGCAGCGGCCTCTGGGCGGCGTGTAGTTCATGGCAGACCAGACGCTGTTGCCGGGGACTTGGAACGCCATGATGTGATGCTGGTGGCTGGGAGGTGGCCACTCATCGAGCACGAGCTGTCGTTGTTCAGGTTAATCACATGCTTTTTCAATGGTCATCGTGAGTGAATAATGTTTGCTCAGTTGCTGAGGCACCGAGTCGTCGAATCGCAGGGGCGCGGATCAACTCCCGCCCGTACCACAACTTATACTACTACCTACCTACCTTGTTACAACACAACACCAAAGCAAGCTCTCTGTCTCTTCCTGCGCCCCGACGACATTACGGACACTCACTGCCACCTCGCCACCACCGTCGAAGCATCAGTTGCGCCCCTACATCCACCCCGAGGACCACACGCACACGCGCACCCACGCGCCAAAGGCCAGTGAAGATGCCCAAATTCTTCTGCGACTACTGCGATGTCTACCTCACGCACGACTCGATGAGCGTCCGAAAGGCGCACAACAGCGGCCGCAACCACCTCCGAAACGTCGTCGACTACTACCAACAGATTGGTCATGAGAAGGCACAGGCTGTCATTGACGGCATCACGAGCTCGTACGCAGCCGAGGGACAGAGCATGCCTCTGCAACCACAACTGCCCGTACCTGGTCAAGGAGGACCGCCAGGCTTTTCTGGACCACCACCTCCGGGCATGCCAGGCTTTGGCGGGCTTCCTCCCGGTAAGCGACTCTACAAAAACCTCAAGAGTAAACTGCTAACATACGTCCCAGGAATGCCTCCTCTCCCTCCAGGCTTCCCACCACCAATGGCCCCAGGAGGACGCCCAGGCGGAATGCCGCCCCTCCCACCAGGCTTCCCAATGCCGCCGAACGGCTTCCCACCAGGATTCAATCCTGCTGGTGCGCCGTCTGGTATGCCGCCCTTTGCGGGCTCGCCTCCAGCCAACATGCCTTTCTCACCTCCGCCAGGCGGATTTCCTCAGATGCCGCCTCAATTTCCACCACAGGCTGGACAAGGTCCTGGAGGTGGTATGGCTATGAGTCCACCGCCTGGAGTCCGAGGACCTCAAGCGAGCGGCCCGCCGCCGCCGGCTGGCATGCAGCACGATAGCCGATAGTTGTGGTAATCCATCACGCGTTTCGATGTGGAGGATACACTCAGCCTCGAGAGCGCATAATAATATCGGCGTTGGCGCACGAACACTCTGTGCCGCAGAGTCGCCCTTGCACACTCACACACCCACGAGGGCACTGTCGAGAGCTGGGCGGATAATGCAAGCCTAATGGCGCGCAGGTTGTGTACCTGCTTGACGAAGACAGCCACACATCACACAGTCAGGCGTAGAGCTGCTATCCTGGAAGTTTGACTTCTGCAGAGCGTACCTCAGCAAGGGGACTATGAGTGCTTGGCCAGTCGACATTGTGCAAGAGCAGCGGAAAGACAGAATTGTGTTGCCAATAGTAAGGACAATCTCCGCATGCTTCACACATGGAGCCTACATGACTGGCGACTAACATGTTCGTGCAGCGCAGCGTCCTGTGGAAGCCGAAGTTGATGTGTGAACACGAATTGCTGCTACGAGCGGACCCTATGTATCAAAGTAGCCATTAGAACCAGAACCAGAACTCTGTGAGCACAAGATGAAGGTCTTCTCGTTTCCAGTCTCCTTTAAATTCCTATTCCATCATGTAGTCCATATCTGAAAGTTAGTCCTGCTGTATGGGTAATACAGATACCTAGGTCTCCATGTTGCGGGGGCCTCAGCATCCAGAACTAGCATGCGGCGGGCAGTTGCTCCGTTTTCGTTGTTGTTTTTGAATCCATCAAGCCTCAAAGGGCTTAAACCCAGTGAGATGTGCTCCCAATATCCATGATTTCGCTATGCTACCTTATGCCAAAAATTTCCCCTAGGGTATCAATGCCTGACCAGATGCTCTCCCGTTTCCCGTCTGCTCCTCACTCACTCATCCATTCATTCATTCATTCATTCATTCTTTTGCTCCTCATTCCATGAACGAACGAATGAACGAACGAACGAAATGAATCAAAATCAAAATCAAAATCAAAACTTATACAACCATTCCTCGCTCCGAAAAACAACTTCAAACTCGACGCTACCAAAGACTCCCACAGCCGCGAGAAGATCATGCTCGCCCTCCAACCCCTCAATATCGCCCGCATCCGCGTCATTGGGTCGTTCCTCATGCAGACTCCAGCCATTCTCTCGCGTGCCGTTTCGCGTGAAAAACACTTCGCAGCGCATGCTCACGCGATCGCCGTGCACGGGCGGGTGGAAGGTCATTCCGATGCCGACGACTGAGCCTCGTTGGAAGGGGGAAGTGAAGTCGAGGCCGCCGTAGCTGTTGTCGATGTAGCGTCTGCCGTCGTCGCTGTGGACTCCGAGGGAACCTCTGTGCCAGCCCGGGAGGCGCCAGGCGGGGTAGGGAGCTGCGGCGAAGCCCAGGGCGATTCCGGATAAGATGTTTTTGCCGGTGCCGTAGCGGTCGCCCATGGACATGACTTTGAGTTCGAAGTAGAGAGTTGTGGGTTGGCCTGTGGTGAGGGGTGACTGGGCGTTGGCGGAGTAGATTGGAATGTCGGATAACATGATGGTGTCGCTGATGGCTTCGGATGTGCGGACGTAGCTTCGGCCGGGAGAGGGGTTGTACTGTGTGACGTCTGTTGTGTTGGGAGGACAGGTCAGCCGTAATGCACCGGCTTGGATGCGTTCGACGAGTCCGCCGTCGTGGTCTTGCGGTGGCCAGAGGGGATTCTGTCTGCACCATGCGTGTGCTCGAGCGGCATCGTCATAGTCTGCATTGGCCGCGGGGCTGCGTGTATTCTGTGCATTCGCTGCGGCGAAGGATGGAGGCAGTTGTAAGCTGTTGTCGGGTCCCGTCCAGGGATCATACTCTGGTGGGGGTTGCTCCGGCTCACTACTCGGTGTAGGTAGTTTGGGAGTAGCACTACTTCTCGAAGACGGTCCTCGAGAGGCACGACTCGGTGGCGGGAATGGGGGTGGCTCATAATCGTCAGTGGTCATTTCCGTGTCTTGACTGGGACTACGATGGCGGCGTCCTGGAGGCGGTCCTGGCGGCGGTTGGTACTGCTCCTGAGCTCTCGCAGGTGTCTGGGAAATATTACTGCTCGACGGACGCGGAACTGGGGTGGCACTCAGATGAGCATCTCGATATGGGTTATTGGAGCCACGAGCTTGGCTGCTCGACCCTCCGCCTGTTATTCCCCAGGACGCGCGGTGAGCAGCGGTCGCGTCTGTCTGCTGTTGCTGCTGCTGCTGCTGATCACTGCCATCGTAGCCAGACTGAGTCCTCCGATAGCCTGGAGGTGGCTGATACTTTTCACTCATGGCGTACTAGTAGTAGGAGTAGGCGTAGTAGTGGTAGTGGTAGTAGTAGTAATAGGTAGTAATAGTACAACTAGTGGTGTGTTACATAAGGTATGTCATATGGTGTCGTGCGTTGATGCCCAACAATACATAGGTAGAACTAAGGTAAGGTATGTACATGTAGTGCTCCCAGGGAACAACCAAGAAGAGGAGAATTCGTCTTCGCTGTTTGGTGGTGCTGCGTCATCGTCAGGGAAGCCTTGTAGGACTATTTATGTACATGTACCTCAGTAAGGTACTCTTACATATATGGACTATACTATGGAGTACTAGGTAGTCAGTAGGTAGTCATTATCGTTATCGTCGTAACAGACTTGGATACTACATGTACCTACCTACCTTAGAGGCTTGTCACACCCCGACAGCCTACAAGATGTAGCATACAGTCAACTATAATAATAATGCCAATAACAATGGACGAGCCCTCTCTCCAGCTACATCAAGAGCTCCGCCAGAACATCCACGAGACTCTCTCGACGACGAAGCGTCCCGTGCTGACTCATCTCAATGAAGACTCCAGCTGGCTGCTCCAAATACCGCGACCCGAGAATGCTGTGAGGCGTGGCACGCGATTCTACTACAATATACTGGTGGATCCATGGCTGAAAGGCGGTCAGAGCGATGTTGCAAGCTGGTTCAGCCAGCAGTTCCATGCCACGCCTAGCGCCGTTCAGACCATTGCCGAGTTGGAGGCCTTGATACGCGACGTGGAGGCATTGGCCCTGGGCGCGCACAGAGAGCCGTCGAAAGACTCAGAAGAGCTTGGGAATGGGGTTACGCTGATAGACGCTGTGGCCATATCTCATGAGTTTACCGACCACTGCCATAAAGAGACTCTGGTGCGTAGACCACCATCTGCGCGTGAGCAGGAATGGTCAGCAGCATAAGCTAAGAGTCTCAGGTGGAGCTGCACAGAAACGTGCCTGTCTTCGCAGCCAAGGAGGCCGCAAAGGTGATTGATGGCTTCAAACACTTCCGGACAGTGATTGCACTGGATGTCTTTGGCTCACATGGCATGACCGATTGGCGAGCTACGAGCATGCCTCCTCTGCCCGATTGGATCGGCATCAGTAGACTACTGTCCACGAATGACGCTTTGAACTATCACAGCGCCATCTTGATCACTTGGAACAACAGACACATCACTGGCAAGACGAAACTGACCGGCGTGAGTAATGGTACCAGCAGTTATGGGAGTAGGGCACGCCGACACACTACGATCGAAGCAGACGAGGACGAGGACGAAGAACGAGCCGAAGCTGTAATTTACACGCCTCATGGTGTAAACAGTGGCGACTTGAAGATCATCCCAGAGGCATCGCCCGCCATCTCAACTTTGGCATTTTTGCATGGCTTGCATGATGTACGCCTCGCTAGTATTGGGAGAACCGCGCTGTAAGTTTCAGGAACATCAGATCCCTGCAACTCACACAGCTTACAACCGAGTTGCAATCTTCTATCGAACCAAGAGAACTGCCCATGATGTATAAGGTACTCTGCCAAGACCGCGTCGCTGACTTCGTGTGCCGGTCATGCAGGCAATTGAATTTAGGAGTGTATAACGGTCTGAAGGCGCAAAGGGTATTGAAAGCCAAATATTGGGTAGGCACTCACGATGAAGTGAAGCACGGGCGTGGCTTGGTGGGTTTCTTCATCAAACGAGAGGTAAAGACGATCAAAGATGCTTTAGAGCTAGAACGAGAGCAACGACAGAACGGCGGCGAGCAGACTTTCGCCAGCAGTGAACACGACGCATTGTTGGATAGCTTCGACGACACGAGATGGCTTTACTTGCGCAATGGCGAGAGCAGGCTGCTTGTCTGAGCATATTGGCAGGGTCTGTGAGTGTTGTACCTTAAGGTATATATATAATGGTTCCAGAATGCCATGCCATGCCAGATTGGGCAGGCCGCAGCTGTCAGACGCACGATCATGCGCTGCCAAGCACTCACTGTGGTGGTGACACCGTGGACAGAGCCTTGTTACTGTTACATGTACTGTTACTGTTACTGTTACTGTTCTCTGTGTTGCCATGGCCGTGAAACCTGACGGGCATATCCTCTCGGGCACACAGATCGGCGGGGCAGGGCGCACCAGCAAGATGGCATCGGTGATGGGAAGAGAGTGCTAGTGCGAACAGAGACAAGATCGTCCCCGGGATGGATGAGGCTCAAGAGGCTGCGCCGGGCTCTTGGGAAGCGAGGGACTTGGTGGTGGCACGCTCGAGCGGTCCTCTTCTTCTACTTCTTCTTCCTCTTTGGTGAAGACCACATACTCCCACTGCCTGTGCTGCTGCCAGCGGAGGTCCACCTGCTTGCCTCGCTGCCCTCGTCGTCGCCGGCGGAGTTGACCGTGTCCACGACGGCAGACTCTACCTACAGTTCTACCTGACTACATGTAGATCCATCGAAGCGCGTCACATCATGCAGACGGGACCGGGGTATCCTCCACCGTGAACTGCTAGCGCGAACGACAACGTCCCGATATGCCCTCGACCCAGGAATGAAGGGCTCCAACGAGCCATCCATCTTCACATCAAAGGACACCTTGAACGACCGCCCACTGCCGCCGACCGCGTCTCCGCTCCACTTCCTGCACAACGTGCGCTCATCCTCTCCCTTCCGCCGACCCAGCTCTCCTCTCCCTCTCCCTCTTTCTCTTCCTCCGCCGCAGGAGGCTAGTGGTCGCTCTGCGAGCGCAACTACGGTCGGGGACCCGTCTGCTGCGAGGCCCAGTCGACGTCATTCTGGACGAGCAGTTGTAGATACATGTATTATCGACCGGGCACCATCGATATGGAACTCCTTCTCTAGGCGCTCCACAAGTCCTCGGAAGGAATCATCGCGTCGCAGGAGCGAGACTGGGACGAGTCGCGAGGGATTGGCAACACCTCGTACAGAGCAGCCGTCATTGCTTCATCAACAACCCTCCACGCCGACAAGTGGCTCGAAGCGAAAGCTCAGCCTCGACCCGACGCCCGTCGAGCGCGACCCTTCCCCTCAGCGCGCGCACAAGCGTGCAAAGCTACGGCCGCGCTTCAAGCATACCCTCCACGGGAGCGCAT
This sequence comes from Mycosphaerella sp. Ston1, assembly GCA_000504405.2. Classification (NCBI taxonomy): domain Eukaryota; kingdom Fungi; phylum Ascomycota; class Dothideomycetes; order Mycosphaerellales; family Mycosphaerellaceae; genus Mycosphaerella; species Mycosphaerella sp. Ston1. Next base: position 25,466 of record AWYF02002533.1, read on the forward strand.
TCGACCCACCAGACGGCATATCGGTCGAGGGGCCGTCCTCTCCTCTCTTCTTCAGCAATAGCCCTAGGGCGCGTCCAGAGCTGCCACGCTTTTTGTCAGGCGAGGCAGCCGCAAGAGCAACCGACATGCTGTCTAAGGCTCACAGCGAGGAAGGCCATATTAAGACAGTGAGCCTGGCTCGTGGAACCGTAGTCAGCCCTACTGCTGGCTTTGGTCCGACGGGCGCGCCATTAGGTCGGAAAAGCCTGGAACGCAACATCACACAGCGGAGTAGTCCTGATGTTGGACTTCACAATGTACAAGAAGGTCATGATGGGGCGAGTGGAATACTCAATTCAATCGGGATAGTGGAGTTGCTGGAGCAAGATGAAAGACCGACTTTCATTGTGGATTTGGGTGACAGTGCCAACTATGGCTCCGGCCCACTACATCTCGTCTTTTCCAATCCATCTCTACGGTCGCGCGAAGGAATGCAGGCGTCAATAACTGGTATGACTTCTCACGAAGCATCACAAGGATCGCAGACGTTCCTCCAATTCAAGTCTTGGCTCTTGAGTGCATCTGTCAATGGCGAAAGCGTGAATGTGTGTCTGCCTCCTTTTCAATACATGTCTATGACCTGGAATTGCTCCACATTACGCAGAAGGCTTCGGATCATGAGTGCGACCTCGGACTCATCCTCGCCCACTTCCAAGTCGTCCTCAGCAGCTGCCTTTGACTTTAGCGCCCCTCCGTCAGAGTTGTTGCCTCGTAGCACGCCTGCAGAGGCCCCTGACTATTTTGGTACAACAGCTCCGACCAAGAATGTCACTGCCGCAGGCCCAGGTCGCTCTGGTACTCCTGATATCCTGCCAACCATCGAGGCGCGACATCTCGACCCCGAGATACTACAAGATGCCCGACAACTCACTCTCCTGGCGAACATGGATCTTTCTGGTGCCACCCAGCTCCTGCCCAGTGTAAACACGTACGTATCATCCTCGTCCACTGCTGATACCGATACCGCTAGCCTTTCTGCGATGTCGACGAAAGCACGCTCAGCAACACCTCACAGCATGGCCGCTAATACCGACTTCGCTGTTAGCCAAATCCCGGTGGTTCCATCCGATGCACCGTCTTTCGATTGGACGAGACTACCCGTCTCCGACACCATGCCTCGCCACATCCAATTCGCACGCAGCATAGATTGGGCCTCTACCAGCCTTGGCCCTATAGAGCACTGGTGAGTTAAGATGCCCCCTCTGGCTGAGAGTGCAGTATTGGTTGTACTAATGCAGGATAATAAGGTGTGCGGATCTGCGACAGGCCGTGAACCTCATCATGGCGTCTCCCCACCCTGCAGCAATGTACTGGGGCGAGGACCTGATAGCTATATACAATGAGGCGTACATCTTACTTGCTGGCCAGAAGCATCCTAGCTTGATGGGTACGAGTTACAGAGTCGCATGGGCAGAGATTTGGGACGAAGTCAAGGATGTTTTCGCGAACGCCAAGTCGACAGGAGAGGCTACAATGAAAGACGACGACTGCCTATTCATAAGAAGGAGTGACCGTCTCGAAGAGTGTTACTTTTCGTGGTCCATCATTCCTATGGTGGGTAGCGACGGGAGCGTCATGGGGCTGTACAATCCTGCATTCGAGAAGACCAGAAGGAAGATTGCGGAACGAAGGATGCTGACGCTGCGAGAGATTGGCGAAAGAACTGCGACTGCCAGGGACGTCAAAGCTTTCTGGTCGCAGGTCCTTGGGTCATTCGAGTTCAATGAGCACGACTCCCCGTTCTTGCTTCTGTACTCAGTCACTGAAGACTCGGACAGTGATGCGAGTAGTATCCAATCCGGATCAAATCTTTCCTCGCGGCAGTGCATTCTTGAGGGCGCTCTGGGAATTCCCGAGGGTCATCACGCAGGCCCCGATCATATCGACCTGCGAGCTGGCATGGAAGGTTTTGGTCCAGTTCTTCGGGAGGTCATCAAGACAGATAAGCCAGTCCTCTTGGAGGTAGGTAGTCGGGATCTGCCCGCGAGCCTTATGACTGGTTTAGAGTGGCGTGGTTTTGGTGATCCAGTGGATGCCGTCGTAGTGTGCCCAATTCGTCCTACGACAGGGGAAAATGTACTGGGGTTCCTCATTCTGGGAGTCAATCCACGACGGCCCTACGACGACGATTATAGCTTGTTCATCCAGCTACTGAGCCGACAGCTTGGCACCTCGCTAGCCTCTGTGGTATTATTTGAAGAGGAGATCAGAAGAGGGCAGAGAGCCGCGCAGCTCGCGGCCTTGGATCGTATAGAACTATCAGAGCAGTTGGCTCAACGTACAAGGGAAGCTATAGACAGTGAGACCAAGTTCACACGCATGGCAGAGTTTGCCCCAGTCGGTATGTTCATTGCCAACAGCGAGGGCAAAATCACATTTGCGAACGATACATGGTACGACATCTCGAGAGTGCCTAAGAATGCCAGCATGGCCGATACCTGGACGGACGCTGTGAAGCCAGAAGACTTGCATATTGTGAAAGAACTTTGGACTGAGCTGGTGATCAACGTCAAGCCGGTGTCGAAAGAGTTCAGATTCAAGGCGCAATGGCGAGACGGCAATGGCGAGAGCAGTGATACCTGGGCGCTCTTTTCGGGCTACCCAGAACAATACCCAGATGGAAAGTTGAAATCAATATTCGGCAGTATTACAGACATCAGTCAACAGGTATGTCGAAGCCTGTGCTGTACGTGAGCGAGTGATCTGCGGAACAAGAACGCTGACTCCAGATAGAAATGGGCTGAAGGACTCCAGACCCGAAAGATGGAAGAAGCTGTTGAGCTGAAGCGACAACAGGAGAATTTCATTGTGAGTTTGCTGCCTGACAATACGCAAGCTGCGCGCGAGAGAGCAAGTGATATGCACTCATCACTGACTGAGGCAAGGACATCACCTCGCACGAGATGCGCAACCCCCTTTCCGCCATCTTGCAATGCGCCGACGATATAACGACATCCTTATTAAAATTCCGCCACGGCGGTGAGCGGATTATCCCAGAAGAGCTGCTAGCTAGCTGTTTGGACGCGGCACAGACGATCAGTCTTTGCAGTCAGCATCAAAAGCGGATCGTCGATGACATTTTAACTTTGAGCAAGCTAGATTCAGCATTGCTGCTAGTCACTCCAGTTGACGCAGAACCACTGACTGTTGTTCGCAGAGCTCTCAAGATGCATGAAGGTGAACTCCAGGCGGCTGATATTCAGATGAAGCTCGTCGTTCATCAGTCCTTCCGCCAGCTCAACCTCGATTGGGTGCGGTTCGATCCCAGTAAGCTCTACACACGGCCCGACTGCGGTGTTCGTTCCCAACGGTGCTAACGTCTACCAGGTCGAGTGCTGCAAGTGCTTATTAACTTGTATGTCTCTTGACCCTGTGCCCGCCCTTGTATAGTGAACTACATGCTGACAGCACGGTCCAGAACCACGAATGCGATCAAGTTCACTGGGACTGAAGATCGTCGCACCATCACAGTAACCATCGGAGCTTCTGTGCAGCGACCCAGTGATCAGCCCGATGCTCCCGTCAAGTACTTCCCGACTCGCAAGAAGTGCAAGGATATACTTCCTGAGCAGGACTGGGGTACCGGCGAGAGGGTGTACATCCACTTCGCGGTGCGCGACACTGGTCGTGGCCTGTCTGCCGAGGAGAAGAAGTTGCTCTTTATTCGCTTCTCCCAGGCTTCGCCCCGCACACATGTCCAGTATGGTGGCTCGGGACTTGGCCTCTTCATCAGCAGAGAGTTGACAGAACTCCAAGGCGGTGAGATTGGTGTCGAAAGTGAAGCTGGCGAAGGGTCCACTTTCGCCTTCTTTGTTGCTGCCCGGAGGAGCAGCCGGCCGGCGGATACCGCCCACGACGCTTCTGGCGTCAAGCGCGCTCCCAGTGGTCACGCACTGAAGCCGCGGAGCAAGGCGACCCCATTGGCGCCCTCACCTCCAGGTGCCCATGTACAGACACGCCAAGCCACAGGCGACGATCAGGTCCAGCCTGCAAGTCCTCAGGTGATTAAAGTGCTTATTGTAGAAGACAATCTTGTCAATCAGAAGGTGTTGCGTAAGCAGCTCACCAATCGAGGCATGGAAGTCCATGTTGCGAACCATGGAGGAGAAGCACTGGACAAGCTGATGCAGTCGACATATTGGCGTGATGGCGCAAGCATGACTGACCGGCTCGAGATCGGCGTGGTCTTAATGGTGAGTTTGCTTGGGCCGCCTTCGTGCCATCTTCCACGACATCAGTTAATGGAGAATTTTAGGACCAGGAAATGCCCGTCAGTAAGTGCCACACTCAGAGTTTCGACCTCCGAAAGCATGTGCTTACCACTTGATATAGTGGACGGCTTGACCGCAACGCGCAAGATCCGAGAGTATGAAGCACAAGGGAAGCTCACCGGACATATACCAATCATTGCTGTGACGGCCAATGCGCGGTCGGAGCAGATCGAGGCGGCACTCCATGCGGGAATGGTGAGTTTGTCCTGCTTTCTCCCTGCTGCGGTGCACTCGGCACGGGCTCCAGCTGACAGTCGTGGTCTTCGCGAAACACAGGATGATGTCGTCTCGAAGCCTTTTCGAATCCCAGATCTTGTCCCCAAGATTGACGAGCTGCTGGGCCAGTACCCGTTGCCGTGACGGGAATGATGCAGCTGAGAAACAACAGTACAGGTACTACAGGACCTCGCGTTGGACTTTGACCAGGTCTCAAGCGAGGGAACTCCACAGAACATTCTATAGCGGGATGCGATTACAGAAGCACCCGGTTGATGAAACTGCTGGTTGCCGACCATTGATTGTGCCTACCGTCTGCGAACCATGGCACTGGATGGATGGGTGCTAGCCTGCAGACGAGTACTGAACTGATAATAGACAGGCTCCACTCTGTAGTAGTAGTAGTAGGAGGAGTAGTAGTAGTAGTAGTAGGATAGGATAGGAGAAGTCGCTTGCTGTCGGACACTAGGTAGACGTCTGGTCTGGGCGAGACGACGAGAGTCGGAACGCCACGCCACGCAATTAATCCAGAGCCAGACTTCTTCTTTTACATTACTTGCATATTGAAGTCGCACACGCATTACGTATAGTACATATACGTCTAGGACCCACGCAGTTGTTACACAACATGTTACGGACATTGATTGGAGTTCCGAATGATACCTTACGGTATTCTCGAATTACCCGCGTGTGCTTTGTGCTTTGTGCTTATTGTAGTAGGTAGAATAGGTACGTTCAAGGGAGCAAGCACAGTATAGTCAGTCCTATAGAGTATCCGACCCGGTATGTAGCATATCTAGTACCTACTATACGTCGTTTCTAGGTAGGCTTTGAGGTGTGAATGATATATATACATGTATACATGTATAGATATAGAGGAAGGAGTAAGGTATATGTGTAGGAGTAAGGTATATGTGTAGGAGTAAGGTAGAGATAGGTAGAGATAGATGGGTAGTTCTATATCACGATCGATACGGTAGCTACATGTATGGTCCTTAGTATGTAATTATATTCATTCAACTAAAAGGTTCTTCGTATAAGTAGTAAGGTATGTGGGAGGAAGTGGATATGTGAGAGGAAGTGGATATGTGTGTGAGAGAGAGCTGGTTTTTTTAAGGAAGGTAAAGGATGGTAAAACGTGGAGCGCTCTCTCTCTCCCCCTCTCTCTGTGTGTGTATGTATAGAATTGTCTAGAACTTTGGAATTCTGGAACTTTTGCCCGTCGGTTAAAGTATAGCGTCTTTTTGGGGACGTTTGTAATTAATGAAAAATAGCGGATAAGGACGACGGAGGGGGGGAGGGACGTAGATGTGCCTTTTTTTGGGAATATTAATAGAGTAGATCTTTTTATTTTCGAATTGTATACGAGGAGGCATAGTTCCTAGATCCGTTAACTGTATTAGGCTACGTATACTTCGTGTCGTTTAATCGCATTAAACGACAATTAAGTTATTTGCGATAACTGCTTCTCGTTAATTTGGCGCGGAGGTATACGCTACGAGTTATTAGTTTATTCTATAAGTAGTATTACTGCTGTTATTACCGAGTAACCTTATAACCTTACTGCTTGTCGCGTCGCGTCGTCTATACCGTTCTATAGTCTACCTCTTTTAACGGTTCGTCGCTATCGCTATCGCTAATACGAGAGCTACGGACTCGTCGAACGCGTACGGTTATTAGTGCGCTCGTTATAGGGCTCGTTAGCGCGACGGTTAGTACGCTCGTAGCGTAGCCTTAGAGGCGTTAAAGACACTATAAACTAGCAGGTGTTATTCAAACCTTAGTAGATCTAAGAGCCGGAAAGAAGGAAACGTTTAAGTATATATAAGGGCCGGAGGAGCACTACTACGCGACGACGCGGTTACGGTAGCGCGTACTGCATCGATTCGTCGCTATAGTAGAGGCAGAGGGTATAGTAGCCTCGCGCCGTATCGGTATAGACGAGAAGGCTATAATATTCCTTAACTTTATAGCCTCGAACGCGAGC
>AWYF02002535.1:0-13170 GCA_000504405.2 Mycosphaerella sp. Ston1
AGAAGGCCCCTCAATTAAGCCGGAAACCCCTAGGCATCCCCGACTGTCAGTTTGACTGTTCTTACTAAGCAGGATTTCGCTAACCCTATATACCTTATTTTATACCTTAGCAACCACTTTGGCTGAGTTGGTAAGGCACTTTGAATTTCAGGCATACAGGCACTACCTTACTAGGTAAGCTGCCAGTCTAGGAACGCCCGCGGTCCTCAGCACTCCTAGTTTCTTATCTGGTGAACGGGCATGGCACCTGCGACGAGTGCTATCGACGTCCCGAATAGACCACTGCTACAGCATGCTACGTGCTGAGCAGCTGCCTGTTAAGTCGCTCACAGCGTGATAGCTAAGTTGCTGAGCACGCTTGAAAAGCTTTGGAGTCGTGAATCCTGCGAATGTGAACTTGGAGGTAGACATGTGCCACTTGGCATTCCTATGGAGAGTGGTGTGGTATCCAGCAATGTAGGCAAAGTGAACGCTTTGCCGGACCCGCGTCTCGTATATCGTCTAGCGACGTCTAGGTAGGTATCAAGCCGCGATCGGATCCTAACGTTACGCGCGCTAGTGTGAAGACGCTTGAAGAGACCGGTTCGCTCGAGGACTATTACAAGCCTGTCCCCTATGTGAGGATGGTCATTGATATGACTTCGGGTTGCAATAGGGTCCCAGAGAGGACGAGCGAATAAATGGCAAGATACCGAGTGCACCTGAACGATCGACTCGCTCGCTGCTCCCCTCGCTCCTCTGTGGACATATAGGATTACTTTACCAGACGTTGAGATGGTCCTAAGCACTACACCACCAACAAAGTGCTTCTGGGACTCGTGTCGTCCGGCATCTGCTTGGTGGTATTTGTAAAGATATTCCATGTTTCCGTCAACAGGAGAAGACATTCGGAATGGGATCGCATGTCGAAAGGCGAAAGAGTTCTAGCTCCCCCAATCGACCACGAAAGATGAAGGCAACACGCGCTTCGATTTCAGGATCGCGCACTGAATCGTCCACTGGGAATTCGTGAAGCCAGATTCCACTTCCGGAAGAGTATCGCCGTCGTTCTTCTGTCCGACTCGACCACGTTCGAATGTCACAATATTGGTGTGACAAAGTCCCATGTAAATAGTTCTCACCATGATGTTGTGCAGACAAAGGTCGCGTCGCAGCAGAGTTTTGAGAATTTGGAGCCAATATCGCCACCGAAAAAATGCCCCACTTCTCGTCCATACATCATCTATAGAACGACTTCACGTACAACTCTCCACCCTCCACATCCCATCAACACCTCTTCCCTCACCTCGCACCACCAGCAATGGCGGACGAGAACATATACGACGAAATTGAAATCGAGGTTCGTTCACCACATCACAAAGAAAACTCCCTTCCCCAAAAAACCCCAACCAAGAAAAGACCGAAAAACTTAGCTGACAAGGAGACAACAGGACATGACCTACGACGAAACCCTCCAAATCTATCACTACCCATGTCCATGCGGCGATCGCTTCGAAATCAACATCGACGACCTGCGCGATGGCGAGGAGATCGCCGTGTGTCCCAGCTGTAGTCTGCAAATCCGGGTAATTTTTGATGTGGATGACTTGCCGAAGCCTGATGGTGGGGAAGAGCCACAGCAACAGCAAGAGGCGCCTGTACAGCAGGCGGTGGCGGTCGCTTGAAAAGACTTGTGGGAGATGGGAGATTATTATCTGGGGAGATGTGATGCACCTGCATGTGAGCTTGATGATACGGGTCATATATGGCTCTAGGCGAGGATTCGGGCGATATAGAAGGTGGTTTTTGCTCGATGCACACTCTCCGGGGCGGGGTGGCGTGTGAAAAGACAGACGGACGTTATGCGATGAAGGCTACGTTTCTCGGCAGAAGCTGAGTAGTTCACCCGGCACTGCTGCTGCTGCTGCTGCTGGAGGAAGTTGTGATGATGCCGAGACAGCAGATCTGATGATCGGGTCCGCGGCGATGAGAGCAGGAGGCGCAGAAGGAAGAGGGCGAAAGAGGCATGGCGAGATGAAGGGCGGGCAGGACCGAAAGGGCGGTTCATTATCATTGCTCACCACACATACTGTATCTATTCAGAGGCATCCTTACTAGGAGTCATGTCCTCCTCGATATGATCAATAGCCAGGCCCAACTCTTTACTCAGCAGTGCATTGAGCCTTGTTCCATCACGCAGATACACCCACTCTCCATGCCCACCTCCTTCCTTCTGGTGCATGCTTTCCCCCGACACCACCCAGTCGTAGCGTTTGGGGCCAGAAATGGGCGACGACAGCCAGATCTGCTTGTTCGGCGGCTGTTTGTTGATGACATAGGTGCCATTAGGCGGGAAGACGATATTCAATACACCAGCCTATCGGAACACACTTCATGTCAGTCCTGTCTGCCCCCATCCGCTACCGTAGACTCTTTGTTGCGGGCATGTATAGATATATGATTATATCTTCGCGCAGACTCACCGAATACTCCACCTCCACGTCCTCGCGCGACTCTTGCATGGCCTCTGCTTGTTCGCAAATCAAGTCCATTTGCACGTCAGACAGCTCTTGGTATTCGTCTTCGCTCAGCTGTGCTGGCTGTTGATTGCCTGGCGCCATGGCCTCGTTATTGGGCGGTTTGGGGTCTTCGGTCTCGGGCATGATGCCCACTCGGGCTGCGTGTGATATTGAGAGCCATCGAGGCTGCGAGAGGACGATTTGAGGTACAATGCGTCTGATTGCTGCTTGAGGTTGAAGTTGTCGGGTGATGGTAGGCTTGATGCTAGCTTTGGAGCCACTACGAAGCCATTGGCGCACGAGGCGGGTTGTTGCTGGAGCTGACATGGCGAGGCGATGGCGATGGGAATGGCGATGGCGATGGGAATGGCGATGGCGATGGCGATACAGTGGTCGCCGGTCAGGTATGTAGGAGCAGAGTCGGCCTATTGTAGGGTTGAGTGAGATGTGTTTGGATGGGGTTGTAGAAGTATAGAGCTACAGGTAAGGTACCTTGGTGGAGACTGCATGTATTCCCCACAAATTGTAGTCTATCACACCTCATGGAATGATGGGAGTACATAACTGTGTACAATAATGACAATAATGCTGGCCATACGACATTCGGACATTGCGGTGCAAGAGCGTTGCGTTCAAGTACATCTTCTACCAAACGACTGCCACTAAACCCTTCTCACGACTTGCGCTCGACATCTTGAATATTCTCCACCACCTCAGCTTCCTCAATCGCAGACTTCTCCTGGAACTGCTCGAGTGCGCCGCCCATTGCAGCAGTCAACTCCTTGCCCTTTCTGCCAATGACATACCATGGCAGCTGGAACACGGCATCACAGTCTTCCAAACTCTTTCCTGCAAGTTCTGGCAAGAAAAACCAAGCCCATGCTAGGCCTGTCAACGTGACGGCGCAAAAGAACATCATTGTACCACCGTGGGTCATGCCCAAGAACATCTCGGGGACTGCCTTTGAGTTGCCGAATTGGTTGACGAAGTGGAAGGTCATGGCGAATGATCCTCCGATCGCTCGAAGTCGGAGAGGATAGATTTCGGAGTTGATCAGATATTGGATCGAGTTCCAGCCCTGCGAGAGGTGTCAGCGATGTTGACAAAATTCTGACAAGAGTGACAAATATCCACTTACCATAGCCCAGCCGAAGCCACTCACATAAATCATTACGATTGCACCAGTAGCTGCTCTCTTCATTGGTCCAGACTGGCTATCAAGATCCTCCACATTGGTGTCTGCTAAGAGGAAGCCGGCCATGTAAAGCATAGCGACAAACTGAAGTGTGATGCCAATCATCAGAGAACGTTTGCGTCCAATGTAGTCGATCAGGAAGAAGGCGCAGAGGAGTGCTGAGATGAACTTTACAACCCCGAAAATGGCCGTAGCGAAGAGCTTCTCATTTGCACCAGTCTGACCAACGAGTTCGAAGTATTCTGGCGCATAGATGGTAATGCCTGATCATCGGATGGTAAGTGAGTGTCTGAAATGTGTCATAAATAGATCAGGTAGCAACGCATTCGCTCGAGCAGATCGACGATGTCGACCAGCGAACATGTGAGACTCAGAGCGCATGTTCCGCTAGGTGGACTATACTTACTGTTGGCACCGGACCTGTAAAGGAAGAGAAGACATCGATCAGCAAACGTCACCAAGTAGAAATATCGCACAACCTTACCATTGACTGAGCAGTTGGGAGCACACCGAGAGCATGAGGCGGTAACGGTTCGCAGCAGTTCCAATAAGCTCGCGAATCACTCCATACCACTTGGTACCCATAGTCGCCTCTCGCTCACGTTCCAGCTGATCCTTGACATCGATGATCTCGGCCTGAACATACCAGTGATCCTCCGGAAGATGACGAAGTGTTGCAAGATTCTTCACTGCTTGCTCAGCCTTGCCCACTTTCAAGAGCCACCGGGGTGATTCGACAGCGAGGAACGAAGTAACGAATATGATAGTCGCAAAGTAGATGTGAAGCAGATTTGGAACCACCCACTGCAACTGCGTATCGGGTGATATGTGCAAAGAGCAGCCCCAGACGGAGAAGTAGCCGAGCATGATTCCAAGATAGACAGAACCGGAGAACATGCAGACACAGAGTCCACGTGTGAATTTAGGACTGATCTCCGCGAGGTAGGTAGGTGCAACGACAGTGGTCTGTCCAATGCCAAGTCCAGCAACTGTGACTCTTGATTAGAGGCGATCAGTCTCAACGCTGGAGCCATATATGTACTTACTGAATCGTCCAGCGTAGATCATCCCAAGATGACCGTTCTTGCCTGCAGCCAGGAAGATAGAAATCCCCAATACCCAAAGCACACATAACTGTCTGGTGGCCCATAGACGGCCAATTTTGTCTGTGATGTAGAATGCTATCAAAGCTCCTCCTATGCTTCCTAGTTGAACCATAGACGTGATGTTACTGAGTCGATCGGCTTGCTCTGCTTTCGTGAGGCTCTTATCCTTGAGCCCGAATGTCTTGGAGAAGCTAGGTAGGGTCGATGTCGTGCCAATGAGGCCTTAGGAACGCGAAATGTGAGTACGAAAAGATCGTTGAGACCTGCCTTTTCCATCCGTAGGCCTCATCATCTTCTTACCTTCATCTACCCCACGAGCCGCCCCCATCAATCCGAAGACTGCGATCCACATCAGCTGGCGTGTTCATGTCGCTGGAAGCGGTCTGAATGCTCTAGCTCACCAAACACGCCATACCAGAGACGCCAATTCAAGATCTCACGGGGAGCATCAGGATTGTTGCGATTGAGGAAACCCATCTTAACTGAGGCGTAGGCTGCCTCGGGTTGTGCTTGGTGAGTCTTGGGAGCGCAGCATGAAAGTGAAGTGGACGATCGAGTGGTCTTCAAGTTGCACCGCTCCTCGAGGGGGACTTGTACCTACCTTACTGAGGAGTACATCGCTGCACATACCACTCGACCTATAAGGTAGGAGGTACGTAGTTCTAGACCTAGTCGAATCGTTCTAATGCTGACGCGGAACACGGTGGTACGTTCGCTGTGTCTCATTTGATTGATCAACAGTCCCTGCGGTGCCATGCAAACGCAAATGTTCCCAGTCTTCGGCAGAGCAATATTGCGGGCGAGTGTGGAGGAAAATGCGGGCTAGATTTCCATTGAGCAGGGTGAGGCCCGTGAGGGAACGTGTGACTGGGATCTGTGTGGTCGCGCTCGAAGCGCGTGACCGGTTACAATGAGACGGCCAAGCCATATAGCTCGCAGTGGATGCTGTCCAAGCTGTCGAAGAGTTTTTTAACGTGGCAAAGCTTTTGTCTCGTCGGTACACAGCAGAGGCGATCATCCTCTCTTCCAGCCTTTCCAGGCCAATCAACGGGAACGGGCTTCGGTACATTATGTGTGGTATCTCAACATGCCAACCGCATGAAATGACCCATTTGTTGCCAGCGGGTGGCATCAGAATCCTCTCCACAACAGGAAGGACATCTTGTTATCAGTCTCAGAGTGGCCAAGCAGGATGCGTAAGGTTCGTGTTGTTATCGCAAAACTTTGTCGCGTGAGAACAAAAAAATGGTTCGTGGAACTCTCTCCACTCTCCATGCACACCGGGTGCCACATCACATGGAACTCATGGATCGTGGTTGTACAGTAGCGCTGTACGAGCTGCCGATATGCCTAAGCGAGGCCGTACTGTTGGTTATCCGGCTACTCGGATATATATCCGAGGCTCTTCAACAGCACAATGGCAGATCATTTAGGCTGTTGAGAACCGCATCAGGCCTTGAGCGTGTCCACTCACTCCATTGCATGGCCGCGACGGCGCGACACCGACTTTTCTCCTGTAGGTGAGATTTCGCAAGGTCGGTTTGGTATTACCATTGGTGCAGGCAATTGATACCACGCCAACCCACATGTGGCCTGATGAGATAGCTTCTCTGTAGCAGGGTGGGGAGACATTTGGGCCAGCCATGTCAACCAAGGTCTAGATGCAAGAATTCTGGTTGCTTGTACAACCTCCTGCTCCAAAAGGGATATCTGAGGAGTGGCAAGCGTTACAGCATACCCGTAATCTTCAGGTGTGGTGCACCCACACGATCGGCCTCCTCATTGAGTGCCTGAATTTCGGCCTCCACGAACGGGATACCCGTCTTTCGCGTCTCTTCTGCTATCAGCTCTGTGAAGTTGTTATGGCCGTGTTTCATCACCCGTTTTATTGTTGTGGTGAGACTCACCTAGTTCTCCAGGATAGTAGATATTGTCCACGCCAGACATCTTATCAGAGCCAACCACTCGTCTATACAGATAGTCCATTCTCTCTCTGAACTCTTCCAGAGACATGAACAGATCTGGCTTGATGGCAACGAGGAAGTGGCCCACATCTGCAGGCTTGCTAGGGTCATATGGGTTTGTCACATTGCCTGCAAAAGCTGACCCAGATAGCACACCCGAGAAGACATCCATCACTACAGCTTCGAGTCAGAAGACATCGTAAATCATCAGTCTCCTCGAAAAACATACTGATAGAGAGTCCGGAGCCTTTGGGGCCACCCATGGGAAGCATGACACCTTCTAGTGCCTTGGAGGGGTCATCGGTAGGTTGCCCATCGGAGTCGAGGGCCCAGTCGAGTGGTATCTTCTCGCCACGCCGTTTCGCCTTGTAGACTTTGCCTCGTGCGGCCACAGAGGGTGCCATGTCCAGGATGAATGGTCTCTCTTTTCCTGCTGGCGCTCCACAGGCAATAGGACTGACGCCCATGAGCTTGCTCTTGCCGCCCCATACAGGCTAGGATTCACCAAGTATCGTTAGTTGATGTTTCGTCTTCCTATAAGCCATGCCGATGTAGTCCTCACCAGTGCTGGAGAGCTGTTCGTAAACACGAGACTCATCATTCCTTTGTCGATTGCTTCCTGTACAAGCCAGGCGGACATCCCAAAGTGATTACTGTGCTTCACACTGACCATACCGATGCCATAGACCTTGGCCATATCAATGGCCTTTGTCATACCCATATGAGCTGCAACGAATCCGAAAGCATTATGAGCATCGACCTGGGCCACGACAGGCGTGATCTCGCTCAGTGTCGGCTGTGCTGCTGCGTCCAGTACACCACTTCTTATGCGGGCCACGTATGATGGAATGCGGTTGACTCCATGAGTGTCCACACCTCTAAGGTCGGCGGCCACGAGGCATCGAGCAACGATGTTCGCGTTCTCGAGTGGAACCCCGGAGCCTGTGAGGACTCCTACAACGTAGCTGTGGGCGTCTGCTGGGAGGACAGAGTACTGTGGCGTGGATGCATTGTCCTCGGCAGTCATGCTGTCTGACATGTTGTCAATCCAAGGGCGACTGTCCGGGAAAAACCAGGTATATGTAGTTCTACAGCAGTTCTATCTGCCGAGTCGGCGGTCTGCTCAAGTCTATAGCCGGCTCGAATAATAATGCCGTGGATCTATATGGGTATCTTAAGGTAAGGTATTCAACATACAGCGAAGTCGGAGGCTTTTGTGAATAGTAATAGGCTCCTTACGCGAGCACAGTCACGCATCATCTACGGCCATCCACGTCCTTTATAAGTATTCCTATAGCAGCTGGCGAAAACGCTTGTCGATGTACACGTTTGTTGGTGAGGGCCGTGACTTGGATATTGTCCAACTCCGAGTTTATTATATTATATCTTGTGCCCCTGAGCTAAGACGGTGCTGAGAGGACATCCATAGAGGGGAGGGGATGCGGGAGCGGTGAGGCCGTAGTGCGCTGCTTGAATGTGATCCCAGAGAGAGTATTGATACAGCCACGTGGCTCTTGGCTGTGCAAGACCACCAGATCACGGTGAGTAAGGTAAGGTAAGGTACCTATCAATGGACTTGTGATGAGAAAAAGGGAATCTGTATCATCTCTCAGCCTCGAGTTCGATGACAGCAGCCCGAAGCCACTCTAAGTTCTCTAGATCTACCTCCGTCTAGTGCCAAAGGCGAACCCACCGAGCAGCATCATCCCGCCGTCTGCCAGCCGCCTCATTCCAGTCACTGCAGACCAGGCGGTCAGAACCTAATAGCGCCTTAAGTGGTAGTCATAGTACATATACTGCCCTAAGGTACCTTAGGCAAAGAGAGCCGCTGCAACGGCTCTGCACGTCACCACGCTGGAGGAATGGCAGCGTAGCTCTCGGGGTACGACGAGCATTGACCGACCAGGACGCCATCGACGACCTGCGAAGCCTCCCGCCGACCACGCCGGGTCACGAGCATCACACGCCGGAATCGAGCTTGAGGATCTGCCTCCGCCCGCGCTCGCTCCTGCATCGCTAGAGCGTACATCATTACTACCTGGAACAGGCTCACGGCGGCGCAGGCAGAAGCTCTGTGACCTCATCGAGCGCGACATGAAGTTCTCGCACAGCATTCAGTTCAACGCAGTCCCGGAGTGGTCTTCCAACTACATCGCCTACTCCAACCTCAAGAAGCTCATCTACCAGCTCGAGAAGCAGCTCAATCAAAGTGGACAGACTGCAGTAAACCACCCCGATCCCGAGTCCTCGCCGCTCCTTACAAATGGCGACCTAGACAATCCCGACAAAATCTTCACTCGCAAGTTGGATGATGAGCTGGAGAAGATCTGCAGCTTCTACCAGATCAAGGAGCTTGAGATTCTGGGAGAAGTAGATGCCCTCTTACGTGATGTGGAAGAGTTCGAGGCGGAGCACGCTGCTGGGGAGGCAGACGGCCAAGGCGGCGAGCGAAGGCAGAGTCTTTGGGCGCGAGCACGGCAGCAAAGCATCTTCCGAGCTCTTCCGAGCAAGCAGAGGAAGAGCTCAACAGTGAGCAGCGGTCGGCGTGCTGCAAGAATCAACGAGGGAGATGAAAGCGAGGATGAGGACAACGAGAATGCTCCCTTGACTAAGAGCCAGTCGACATTGGACAGGTCTACAACACTTGACAGATCTATGCGGAAAGACCTCGCCACTGGCACGTACCCAGATGGCGAGTCGTCCGCAGAGTTTCGACGACGGCCGAGTACTGCTTTCATCGATTTTGGCGACGATGCACTTCAGGCACTCTACGACGAGGGAATCACGCTGAAGAAGAGAACCATTAACCTCTACGTGACACTGTGCGAACTTCGCTCGTTCATCCAGCTCAATGAGACCGGCTTCAACAAGGTCTTGAAAAAGTACGACAAGATTCTTGATCGCAACTTGAAAAAGTCATATGTGGCAAGTAAAGTCAAACCTGCCGAGCCTTTTCAGCAGAGCACCATGGAGCGTATCTCCGAATACCTTAAAAAGGTAGAAGAAGCGTATGCTGGCATTGTGACTAAAGGTGATATCGAGGCTGCTCGTCAGGAGTTGCGACTGCATCTGCGCGAACACGTCGTGTGGGAACGTAACACTGTATGGAGAGAGATGATCGGCATCGAAAGGAAAGCCCAAGCTGCGAATCTGGGGATCCGAAGTACCATGCTCGGTCAAGACAATGATCCCAAACGTGCACGCTTGCAAGGCGACGATGATGACGGTACCACCAAGGAGGTAAATCTGCCTATTGGCAAGTATACATGCCCAAAATTTCTGGTGACGGGCACGTTTTGGGTTCTGTGTGCAATCATTGCCATTTTCGCGGTTCTCCTGTCTGTCCCTATCATGGAACGGCCAGAGCAGCAGAATTGTCTGGCACTGGTCGTGTTCGTCAGCTTGCTATGGGCTACAGAGGTATGTTCAACTCTCGTTTCCAAGGTCATGAGTAGACTTGCTAATATAAGACAGGCTATACCACTCTTCGTGACATCTCTGCTTGTGCCACTGTTGTGTGTGCTGTTACAGGTTGTGCGTGAAGACGTCAAGCCGAATCGTCGTCTCACGAGCAAGCAGGCTGCAGGCTATGTTTTCGCATCCATGTGGACGCCTGTTATCATGCTGCTGCTGGGCGGCTTCACCATTGCTGCAGCGTTGAGTAAGTATAACATCGCTAAGATGATGGCAACATTCGTACTGTCCAAAGCAGGAACGAAGCCACGTACAGTCCTGCTCACCAGCATGGGTGTTGCCATGTTTGCTAGTATGTGGATAAGCAATGTTGCAGCACCTGTTTTGTGCTTCAGTATCGTTCAAGTAAGTCGAAATAGCTGATGTGCTGACAACCACTAATGGTAAATGCAGCCAATACTACGGAACCTGCCGGCTGATAGCGATATGACGAAAGCTTTGCTGCTGGGTATCGCCCTGGCATCCAATATGGGTGGTGCAGCGTCGCCAATTGCTTCGCCGCAGAACTTGATCGCCCTTGAGAACATGCTACCACAACCCGGGTGGGGTACTTGGTTCTTCATCGCCCTGCCAGTGTGCATCATCAGCATTCTGCTCATATGGTTATTGCTGCTCGTCACTTTCCGACCTGGACGCAACACGACCATTGTGCCAATACGACCTATGAAGGATAAGTTCACTGGAGTGCAGTGGTTCATCACGATTGTCACACTCGTTACAATCGCCCTCTGGTGCGTTAGCCATCAGCTCGAGCACATATTCGGAGACATGGGAGTGATCGCCATCATCCCCATTGTGCTTTTTTTCGGAACTGGAGTCTTGACCAAAGAGGATTTCAATAACTTTCTATGGACTATCATCATCCTCGCTGCGGGAGGACTGGCGCTGGGCAAAGCTGTCAATAGTTCTGGCCTGCTCAAGACCATTGCGGTGTCAATCACAGCTAACGTATCACATCTACCCTTGTACGGAATCGTCTGTGCATTTGCAGCACTTATCGGATTCGTGGCTACGTTCATCAGCCATACAGTCGCTGCCCTTATTGTTCTTCCCCTAGTTCGCGAGGTTGGAGCTGGCATGGAGAACCCCGCTCCTAATCTCCTCGTCATGATTTCAGTGCTCATGGCTTCGGCTGCAATGGGCCTGCCAACAAGTGGATTCCCCAATATGAGTAAGTCATCCCAGATCCAAGGCCAGAGAAAATATCACTAACACGCTCCGCAGCTGCGATCATGATGGAGGACTCGCAAACTGGACAGCGTTATTTGCAGGTCAGGCATTTCCTGACAAGAGGCATTCCAGCCAGCATCATGGCGTATGGAGTGATTGTCACTGTTGGATATGGATTGTGCCGAGTCGTTGGGTATTGAGGATCCACAACTTGGTATGTAAAAGGCTTCCGATATAGATTGATAGAGCACCTAAACTGGAGAAGTGGACGATCGACTCTTCCTCTCAACCGTCCTTCTCAGGGTCTTCTTCGCCATACATGTCTTCTTCGCGGTCCTCATTTGCCTTTGGTGCGCCAGATTTGCCCGTCTCGGAAGCTTTATCCTCTTCCATTTTCTGAGTGAGGAAAGTGTTGATTTCGCCCTGCAGCTTCGAAGCGTTGGCGCGCAGACCTGCGAGATATGTCGTCTTCTCGTCCACGCTGCCAGATTGTGGAAGCGGAGGCACTTCCAGAGAGAAAGTACGCGCAGCGCTGGGAGATTTGTAACTCGCGACAAGCGGTGTAGTGGTCATTTTTGCGTTTGGTTGTCGTTGTGGTAAGGTAGTGCTAGAAAGAAGTCATTCGCGAGGAGGGGCTAGGTACATAGACGTCGTCGGCGATCGGCACACTTTGCTTGGCGTTTAATTACGAATTTGTGTCCACCCAACACTGCGTTCGACTTCGTCTATCTGTGTGCCGCCCATCCCACTCGACTTCGACTGTCCATACTAACCGCAAGGACTCTTCAGCAAAGGTGAGCTCCTTCGATTCAATACCGGATAAGCCCCGTCTCCGTTGCCGCCTGCGAAACCGCACCCGAGTGAAAAAGAGCTGGAAGAAGATGGGAGTGCGATATGTTCGCGGCTGTTTGAAGGCACACTGTGGCTGCTACACATGGCGAAACTGCTCGAGCACTACAAGCAGCTTGATACTGGCTTCGCTTCGCTTTGACATGCAGAGACCTGCGCGCAATGCCTACTCAGGCCAGGCCTCGGCGCTGTAGCAAGCAGCGACGTTTGCAGCAGAACAGGAGCACAAGATTATATGAATTCAGGACAGCGGAAATCGCATCATCAACGACCAAGGACGTTTACAACGAGGCGGAGGCGGTAGCGCGTGATCTTATAACAGTATGCTTACGAGGACGCAGCTGATATCGAACAATAGTCTCGTGCAGATCAGTCAATATGGCATCCACTGCTCCTGCCCAGGGCGTGAGCGGCGTCAACATCAGCAAGCGCAGAAAGTTCGTCGCCGACGGTGTTTTCTACGCCGAGCTCAACGAGTTCTTCCAGCGCGAGCTCGCTGAGGAAGGATACTCAGGTGTCGAGGTTCGCGTCACTCCTACCGTGACCGACATTATCATCCGTGCCACCCATACCCAAGAAGTCCTTGGCGAGCAAGGACGCAGAATTCGCGAGGTTCGTACATGTGTATATATGGGGATATGCGCAAAGTTAACACAACCGCAGCTGACCAGCTTGATCACCCACCGATTCCGCTTCCCTCCTGACAGTGTCTCGCTCTACGCAGCTAAGGTCCAGTCGCGTGGTCTCTCTGCTGTGGCTCAGTGCGAGTCTCTCCGCTACAAGCTCCTCAACGGTCTGGCCGTTCGTCGTGCATGCTATGGTGTCCTTCGGTAAGCAGTGATCATGGTCAAGCTGTTCTGATCTCCACTAACTTCTATGTAGCTTCATCATGGAGTCCGGCGCCAAGGGTTGCG
>KZ105577.1:0-26560 GCA_000504405.2 Mycosphaerella sp. Ston1
AGAAGGCCCCTCAATTGAGCCGGAAACCCCTAGGCATCCCCGACTGTTAGTTTGACTATTCTTACTAAGCAGGATTTCAGCTTTCCTATATAGACTATTTAATAGCTTAGCAACCACTTTGGCCGAGTGGTTAGGCACATTGAATTTCAGGCACTAAGGTAAGCTGCCAGTCTAGGAACGCCCGCGGTCCTCAGCACTCCTAGTATCTCTGTCTCGATATTCCTCCATATCATGCTGACCATCTGCCTATGACTACATGTACCTAGTTGACTACCTTACATACAAGTGCGCCACTATCGACTTCACGCCATCATACAGGTACAGGTACAGGTAGCCAACCACTCAGGATGCACACTGGAGGCAGTGTTTCAGATGTGGGAGCCAACACTGCGACCTCGCGTCGTGAATGCTTCCATCCGTTCTCTTCACAGCCAGACAGTTACAGTCTAACAGTCCCTCCCTGGCGCATCTCCACACGATTGCCAAAAGCTTGAAAATGCTTGATTCCGTGAAACATCGAGTCGTATCGGCCACCAAGCACTCGTTACCAATGGGCGCCTACAACCACCACAGCAGCCTGGCCACTCTTTCACGGGAGGCTCCCGGGAACGTGTGAATGCCGCTGTTTCTTTCGCGTTCCTTGTTCGGATTGTCCTTCAATGGGCCTTGAAAGAGAAGTCATTGTCTCACGAGTGCGTTGTGTTGCGTCAATGGGCGTGAATGGAACGCACTCGACGCCTCCAACCTCGTGCTATAAGTGTCGCTCCCTGGTCCTTTCGTACTACTCCTTCTTCTCTGCATACCCAGCAGCGAAGGCAGCATTCACGCTGATCATACACAGCCCTCGTTCACCAACGACACTCTTGCAACACTCCCTAGCAACCGCATACACGAGCTCTTCAAGCCTACCAACCGCTTCACAGCAACCAACCAACCACGAACACTTCTAGCAGGTCTAGAATCGCAGTCTTTCCACTCCAGCAAGCCAGCACACTCACAGAATCGAACAACATGTTCTCTAGCACGGCCTTTCTTGCCTTTGTGGCACTCGCTCTCCTCGGCCAGACCTCTGCACACATGACGCTCAAGACTCCTGTCCCATATGGCGTCGACACCCTGGACACGTCCCCACTCCTCAATCTGGCGATTAGCGACCCTCAGTCCAATTATCCATGCAAGCAGCGTACCGGTGTCTACAATGTCACAGTACAGAACAAGATCCCAGTCAATGTTCCCCAGAAGCTCACCTTTGGCGGCAGCGCCTCGCATGGCGGCGGCACTTGTCAAATCTCCGTTTCTCTCGACAAAGAGCCAACAAAGACGTCCGTCTTCAAGCTCATTCAAGTTTTCGAGGGCGGTTGTCCAACGGCTGGTGAAGGCAACGATGGCTCCGACCAATTCACCTTCACCGTCCCCAAGGGCTTTCCCAACGGAGATTTCGCGCTCGCTTGGACTTGGTACAACAAGATTGGCAACCGGGAGATCTACATGAATTGTGCACCGATCACAGTCACTGGTGGTGCCGACAACAACGATGTGTACGACAGCCTTCCCAATCAGTACCTCATCAACCTGCCCACCTCAGAGTGCTCCACCGTCGAGACCTCCGACCAGATCATTCCAAATCCTGGCCAGTTCATCGTCAAAGCTCAGGTCAATTCGCTTAAATCAGCTACTGGTCCCTCTTGCGCAGCGTCCGCAGCTGCCATGACTAGCGGTGTCAAGGGCTACAACTCCATTGCCAGTGACGATGGTGCTGGCTACGGTGCTCCAACTGGTGGCAGCGCAGCAACGCCTGCTTCTAGTGCGGCCCAGGCGACCTCCGCGGGCGGCGCAGCGAGCAGCTACAACAATGGCCAGTACTCCGCTCCCGCTGCTGCCTCTGGCGCTGCAGCCTCTACTACACCAGCTGCCTACAGCTCCTTCACCACCTCCACCATTGCAGCCCCCTCAACACCAGCCAGCTATCCTACGCTCTCTATTCCCAGCGGCGCCGGCGTGAGTGGCCCAGCAACAAACACCATCTCTGCCCATGTACCCGTCGGCACAGGTAGCACATCTCCCAGCAATGGCTCATCCTCATCCAGCGCCAACGGGATCATGTGTGACGCAGCCCACTCTGGCCAATACGGTGTAGCAGTCAACGGCAAAACCGTCTGGCGAGCAGTTGCTCCCGGCACCACCTGCGACGAGGTCGCCGCTTACCGTAAGCGCTCAATCCGTCATGCCGGTCACGTCCGTCGACACTTCCCGAACTCTGGCGCTTGATGGTCGGGTGGTTCTGAACACCTCCCTCTCTCTCCATGACTCTACATAATTTTCACCCACCCACGAAAACTTTTTAGCGACGATCATGATGACGCCGGAATGACAAACTCTAACCGAACAAGCCTGGCTCAGGAAGACAGGAAGATACATAGGCAGACAAAATTGGATAGACAGACAGACAGACAGGCTAGACAGGAAGACAGACAGACATGCGAGCAAGCAAGCATGCAGATTCAGAGACATCTCACCACTTAATTAAAAAGTTTGGAAACATGCATTCAGGTACCTAGGTAGTCTTGATTCTTTATTGTAATTTTGCATAGCATGGCATAGCATAGCATAGCATTGGATAGCGTGGTGTAGTAGTTGAGGTGGGATTGGATAAGTACCTACCCTGAGGTAGACACCATAAGTGAATAAAAGAAGGTCATACGAATGAATAGGTAGATACCTTAGGTACATGTAGTAGAAAGATTCAGCAGGCTGTCTACCCTGTTTACCTTGTTTTACCTTAGCCTGTCAATTTGTTCTTTTTTTTGCTTGAGACCAGATGTCGTACACACACTCACACACACACACACACACACACANNNNACACACACACACACACACACACACACACATTTCAGCGTCATAAGCTCAGACAGACAGTTCAATAACATCTAGTGACAGTACAAGTCATGTTCAGAGGCGAGATCTTCATATTCGTCACTTCAATGAAAAAGTAACATCATATCTGTCAATCTGTGAAAATACATGTTCCTGACCTTGCCTTAAAAAAAACTAAAGTGGTATCTCAAAGCAAAAATCTCGCTGTCCGTTCTTCGCTAGATCGTAATTTTGCATGCACGATTCGTTGGTGCTGTGGGACGTATAGACTTGATACATAGAAGAGATATGCCTCCCTCGAAGCTGGTGGTTATGCAGGTCATGATTTGGATCACCCCATCCATAAATGCATCGTGTTCATCGTTTCATCATATCTCGTGACATGCGGAACACGTCTCAAAAGCAGAATACCACGCCATGCGCATCTGTGGGCGAAGTTTGCTGTGGACGCTGAACCTTGGACTCGTCGTCGTTCGTGGGTTGGTGGCGTTGATGCGCGTCCTTGTCCGTCGTGGTGTTCACAGAGACCATTTTGGTAAGGTGAAGGGCTTTCAAGGAATTTCCCAGGGGCATGTTATGATCACACTCGCCGACCATCGAGCTCGATGATTGTGGTTCGGCTTGCCCAGCGGACGCTGTCGACGAGCGCTGTGAACTCGCACGTACGAGGCTGGTCCCGTTAGTGCCGAAGTTGTGAGCTTTGTAGGTTGGTGGGTGTAGTTCCCATGGTTCCAGGAGCTCCATGCGCCAATTCACTTTCATTCTTCTGCCCTCTGCGATCAGAATATCGCTCGCTCGAGCAGCATCAGCATTGAGCGTTGGCATACACCTGCGAATGTAGCGTTGTACCTGAGCAGGCGTCCGCAAATGCGGAGGCTGCCATTTCCGATCTTGGTTGAAATTTGTCGTCGGTGTGGAGTACATCATGTCCTCAGAGAGCACTGAATTGATCGTGGTGGATGTCGTCTGCCTCACGTTTTCCGGACGCGATGTGGCTCCGTTGGACGGTGTGGGGAAATATGAGTGTGACGTGGAGGCAACTTCTTCACGCATCATCGAAATGTCTACTTCGTCTTCTTCGCGTCCTGGCGTCTGAGGGATGGTGTTTTGCGTCTCAGTTCGGGTGGTTCCGGGTCTCGTGCTTGCCCCAGCAAAGTCGGGGTACATGTGTCGGAAAATGCGCTCTTGTTCAGCGAGCAGAACGGCGTCGGCAATGTCATTGACATTTTGTGGCCGCTGTCGTCGTCTTCGCCGGGGGACAGTGCACTGCTTCGGTATGCTGCGCTCGTCAATGGGCTGCGAAATGTCGATGGCGGCGCTAAGAATGTGAACCATATCCCATATGCGCTCTTCACAAGCATCAGCCAGGACGATTTGATCGGTCTCGATGCGTAGTCGCAGGATATGTTGGCCCACGGGTCGATATAGGTCTGGGTCCTTCTGCCAAGCTCTCCGTCTGGCAGATGAGGGAATGAGATGGGCAAGTCGGGTCTGTGGAACTAGTATGGTATGCTCCACATCCGATGCCAGTCCGACTTCAGCGTGCTGCAAAGTGTATGAGCGGAGCAGCTTGCCCGCACCAGCGCTCGTGACGCGATAGAAACTAATCATTGTTCCCCGCACCACCACGTAGACCTCTCGCCATTCGCCGTGACATGAGCCATGTAGCGGATTGGTGGACTCCAAGTTCAGTAGCATCTTCCCCTCAATGCCCACTGTACACACGTACTTGGGCAATGGCTCCGTCGCATCATCTACGGAACGCAGTGCTCGTGCTGGTGCTGGTGCTGGTTTTGGCGTGCGTAGCGCTGTCGAATACGGCGGAGGGTCGTCGGTCGAGACTGAGCAGGAGGTTTGGAATGTGTTGTGGTAGCTGGTGGCTCTCCGCGAGGACCTTGCAGGTCGGGCTTCCGGCGGATCCAGGACCGGTGCTGCGGGCACAGCAGCTGCAGCTGCAGCGTTGTTGTTGTTCTCAGAAGTCGGTCTTCGTCGCAGTTCGGCGCCCAGCGTCGTGAACGGTGGCATTGCCATGATGAGTGTTCGCCTCGCGCGGCGGGCGAGGGCGGTGCACTCGAGCTGGCTTAAGTACCTCAGAGAGCAAAAATGGGCGTGATGCACACACACTACTTCCGGTCAAGAATGTCTCGTGAGCCGTCACCAGACCCGGGCCCGGCCTTACACCTGCATTGGGACGGGAGTATCGACGGATGCACAGGGGTGGCGACAGGTGTCTCGGGGAAGTCAGGCGATGGCGTGGGCGGTACGTGCTGTTGGTTGCTGAGGTCGAAGTCGATGGTCGCTAGTCGGGCTTGCAAGAGAGGAAGGGGGCGGGGCGGAGCGGAGCGGTGGAAGTAGAAGTCGGTGAATTGTTGCTTCCTCGACGACGATTAAAATTTTGTCGCTTTCACTCTCCACTCGCACAGCGATTCGATGGTCAGTTCGTCAGTCTCAGGTTCAGGGTACAGGCACAGCAGGGGACCGGGGCCAGGACCAGGCTGGTGGGTGACTCTCGGGAAGGGTGCAAAATTATCAGAGACTCCGAGTCAGTCAGGCAGTTGTAGTACGTGACAGGTCTACCGTCTGTCAGAGGAGTAACGGTGATAATAATGATACATGTAGTTCTAGTTCTAACGAGGCGGTGCTGTCGATACCTCTGCTGCTCGTGACGTCTCAGGCAGGAGCACAGGTACATGTAGAGGACCCCTCATTCAGCTTGCGCGTGATGATAGCTTAGTCTAGAAGCGCCACCACGAGACACTAGAATGAAGTATGTACAGTAGCACGAGCATCCGGAGTACATGTACATATACATGCATACCTACTCTACTCGCCTTACTGTACGCTGCCTAGCCTCGGATGCAGTGGCAGCGTGTTCTTGGACAGACTATAGCCAGAGAAGAAACTCACCCAAGGTTCCAAGCAACCAAGGACCAAGTGACCAAGTGACCAAGCAACCAAGTGACCAAGCGGCGACCAAGCGGCCAGGCGACGAGGAGAAGGACTAGAACTACGCGTCTCCGCATCTCTCGTGCAGTGCAGCGGTCGGGCACTGCCCCATCGTACATAGTATCATTATTATGTATGTACATGTAGCTAGTAGCTACACCTGATAGTTGATTATAGTTATAATACTGTGCATCTGCATCTGCATTCAATAGAAGCAAGAAAGTGCTCTAATATAGCTGCAGAGGGGACCCTGCTCAAGCTGGCCACCACATCCAATCAAATCATCACCATCACCATCAAGAATACATACCCAGCATTCTGTGTTTTTTTCCCCACGTGAGGTTCGATCGCTTCCGGTAGAACTAAAACACCCACGCGAGCGAGAGAGATGTGTTGTGCTCCACTTCACTCCGTAGTAGTCTATAGATTGTATACTAGTAGATTCGCTCTCGCTGTGAACACCGCTCCTCACGCGTCCCCCATCTTTTCTCACATTCGGCAAATGGCAGCAGCACGATACTCCTGGTATATAGGTACCTTGTTTGTATACACAGATATACAGTCATCATACCTACCCAGCCCAGCCGCACTAGAATATCGATGATGTATACATATCTGATCCAGCCAAGAAAACAGCTTTTCCGTGTATTGCTATTTCCTTCTCTTAACGGCACCGTGCACGGTGCCGCCTTACTATGCAGGCACTACCTACCTCCAGCTGTACGGTGCTGCCTTGGCATAATAAGGTAGCACCGTGTCGGCAACTTCCTTCGCTCTCAAGCCAGTACTTTTACAGACGGGATTCCCGAAGAGAAATTCATCCCGTTAGCTACCTAGACACAATTCCTACATGTACCGTATACTACCGCACAGCACAGACCTATCTACCTACTTCAATTCCTCCAAAACATCAAACCTTTCTACTACCATTTCCTCTATAAGAGATCTCTAGATCTAGTCCTTTCCCTTTTCTTGGCATTGTACTCGGGCTTTTTTTTCCTACTATAAGGTACCGATACAATTAATATAATATGATATGATATGATATGATATGATCAGCATCAATGTTCTACATATAATGATGATATTAATGAGGTACCTTACTGTTATGATGTCAATGTCGCATCGCATCTGTAGTTCTACCTTATGAGATCAGGTACACATACATAGGTATACATGAATAAGTTCTGAAACTTGACATGTGGAATCGGAATCGGAATCGGTCGAGGGATCTGATGATGATGAGGATGATGGATGATAAGTTGCGAGTCGTGTCATGGCACGATAAGATAAGGTATGTACATACCACACCTACATGTACAGGTAATTCTAAATGAGCCGTGTGATTTTTGATGATGATGTATGCACAGCGTAGGTACATGTAATTACTTTAAGGAGGTAGGTGCGAGTAAAGGTAAGGTAGGTAGTTGTATGGGTATCATCATTAAGGTATCAGTTTGTGCCTAAAAGTACAAACTTCCATCTTCTATTTCTCTCTGTTCAGCGTCATAAATGTCATGGCATCATGCTCTCCCAACTGGGTGTTGTCTCCCACCGCGTTGGGACAGCTCTTTCCTCGGCCAGGCACCACTCTATCCACCCAACTACATGTACATGTATCTTACTGATGCTGGTAGACGGTAGCCCTGCTCGTGTCACACAATCTTTGAGACTACATGTACTGCGGCCGCGTCTTTTCTCCTCCTCTCCACTCTCAATGACCCCAGGTCCTTGAGGTGGTCGCTGAAGCTGCTGTGAGCAGCAGTACCTCAAGTCCCAGCGAAATACATATACACAATACATGAGTCGTTTCCCTCGTGAGGTGGTGCTTGCTCTTCACGCATCAGGCACTGATGACTGCCCTCGCCGCCTCCGCTGCTTACCGACACCTTCCTGTCGTTGTGCCAGTACTTCGCGCAGCAGAGGGTCATCGCGGTCTCTATCCACGTGATGGACACGAACGTGTCTATAACCCACCTCAGTCAGTCGAAGGATCAAACATCTCCCGTGACTTGGATTCGAGTCTCACCTTTGCAAATTGTCCGGTCTGGGATATCGGTGCTCGCGGTCAGGGCAGAATGGGCATATATAGCCCGGACTGTTATGCACGAGCCCATGTCGAATCATCTCATTCTTGCGCTTGAATCCTTTACCACCTTCGCTACGTGGACATTCTTTCACCGGACAATAATGCGGTCTACTCTGTGAATGCACATTCCTATGCGAACTGCACGTCGTCAGCTATCTGTGATCACACATGAAATCAGCTTCACCTACCTCAATAAATATTGCGTCTGGAAGGGCTGTGCCGTGCAGCCTGGATAGTCGCATTGGAAGCCCTCTAGAGGAACGACTGTCATCCCGGGTGGGGGCGGCAAGATCGGCCTTCGAATCCCTTCAGTGGGTATAGGTCCGTCAATGGGCGTCGTATGCGTAGTGCTGTAGCCATCGGTGCTAGAGCTTGCATGGCCGTGACTTTCTCCCGACGACGAATGCGTGGGCAGTGATGGCATTGGGGGTGGGAAGCTCGGCGTCGTTTCAGCAATGGCTGACGACCGCCGTCTGTCTGTGTAGTAGGCCGTCACAGGATACTGCTTCGGTGATCCATACTGATGGGCCTCGCCAGTTGCACTTGTTGGTGAGCGTGGGTCTGCGTGGTAATACGCAGTGGGAGACGTTTGTGCGCTGTTTGGGTATGGTGGAAAGAAGGGCAACATGGGGGACTGCGATGCCGAACTGAAGGACTGACTGTGATGGTGCAGGGTTGGCGGGACTCGAGCATCCTGCTGCGTGGCAGCCTCTGCAAGCTCGGTGAGTTGTCCCAATTGGCCAGTCAACTGCCTAAACGAGGGCAAACTCTGTCCGGTTGGTGACGATGCAGCAGCTTCTTTACTTGGTGATGTCGGCGGTTGTACCACAGGCAATGTGTTGACACCTTCCTCGATGGGAATCGCATGTTTTCGTAAAGTAGGCGAATCTACAATAGAGTCTTGAGAGCTACCATGTCGAGCTTCATCTCGAGATGAGTTCCTGACTTCGAGAGGAGCCTTGATGTCGCTGTGCCCAGATTGCTTCTCGGGCGGTAATTGAAGCACACCATCACTACTACTTTGTGCAGAGTCGACTCTGGTTCGTTCTACAGGGTGGTTGCTTTCTTGTTGTGGCCGGGTCGTCTGGATGCTCGCCTCCATGGCAGCAGCAGCGGTGGCTTTGAGAATATCGTTGCCATGGTCGTGAAGCTTGACATCGAACCGCGTCTCCCCAGGTGAATCTGGTCCCGCTTTGACAATAGGCCTTCCTGTAAGTACGGCATAGGGCCTGTCTGACATAATGCTCCACGTTCGCAGAATCGCAAAGTGCCACAGCCGGCGCTGGCGCCAAGATGGAGGGTCGGAGGAACACGTTGGGCGTCGCGTCGCAAGCCTAACGAGGATGCGCGCCCTGCGCGACCGAAAGCGATTAGAGGACCAGTCTCCAATAATGTAATGCAGAATCGGATTTGTAAGTGGACCGATCTATGTCTATGTCGAAGTATCGCCCAGGTTGCCCGAAAGAAACGACTTTTGCGATGCACCCAAGCACCGTCAAACGAACTCAAGGATGGTGCGGACTCCAGACAGTGGGAAATGTACGATCAACACAATCCTGAGGCCAGCAAGAATGGCAGGAGAGGTGGAACTGAGATATGCGCTCTTAGAAGCGTAAGGTATTCACGTAGATTAGAAGTTCTCAAGTCTTCAGTAGGCGGTACGGACGGGCCCAACCACGACGTGTGGTGTTGTTCTAAGGTATCCCCAAGGCTTCTCTGTGATTCAGGTCAGCACTGTTGTACTGTATCTCCGTACTTGTCGGGCTGAACATGCTTGTCGCACGACCGCGCGCACGACGGATCCAATAATGAGGCAGCTCCACAGTTTGGACCACAACGGCGCGATTGCCGTGGCCGATCCGTGGAGTGCATGTGATTTCTGCAACAAGAAAACGTCGCGTCAAAGCGGGTTGCGAAGGCGACCAGCAGCCGCGATGGCAGCATCGAATAACCGACGTCGACAGCTCGAGTGCATGACAACATGAATGACATGGATCCGTGGGCGGCAGACAGGAAGCAGCGAGAGGCCGTGAGCTTACCTGGAGAGCATGTCCAATATACCTCTATTCAGTACTCAGTACATGTACATGTAGTAGAGCCGCAAGAGGTGCGATGACGTGATGTTTCGTCCCAGCAACTGACGTCCCGTCGACAGGAACTGGAGGTGATGTTGGATTGTTGGGCCGAATGCAGTGTGTCAATCATATAATATGAGAGTTACAGTACAGTAAGGTAGTGGTAGTGGCTAGTGGCAGAGCCAACAACGGACGGGTTGGTGTTGTTTGGGCGTGAGGCTCTCTCGGCAAATCCAGTGGAGTCTGGTCTGGACTCTGGGATCGCCAGCGCCACGAAGGGGAGTCGTCGCGGACCAGCAATGATTAGAACTAATGGAATATTGGTGAACAGTTCAGTTCAGCTCAGCTCAGCTCAGCTCAGCTCAGCTTCCACGCTTCCACGCACGCACGTCTCGAGGCCACGATTGCTTGATGAATTGCAGCTCGAGGGCGAGTAGAATCTATGCAGGCCGGGGCGGTGTCGGTGTCGGTGTTGGTGTTGGTGTCGGTGTGGTATGCAGTAGGTGCCGGTGCAAGGTGTAGGCGTGGGCGTGGGCGTGGGTGTGCGTGGAATAGAACTACCTAATGTGTTTGTCCAGATCGCATAGAACTATCAAGAGCTGATGCCTTCCATGCGCTTTCTCTCATCACCAGTCAGAACGGGCAGGAAAAGAGATGAAGATGGTGGGAGCGTTGGACCCCCGCAGGCATCAACATAATAAGGTAATAATAAGGTAGTTACCGTAGTTCTCATTAACTCTACTTGTCCGGACAAGCCAGTCCGCTTGTTCCCGGCGATATTCCCACTCTCACGGATAATGTATGTTCTCTCTGTCTCTCTCTCTCTCTCTCTCTTTCTCTCTCTTTTGCTATCATCGCAACAACAACAATTGGGCATGATTGTGGAGTATTGACGAGCACATATGTCGAGTATGATAGTGTCATATAGGCAAGGTATGTACCTTACCTACATGTACTTTACATATAGGTAGTTCTCTAGTAGTATATGTAGGGCTGAAGCAGTCAATGACGAAAGACCAGCCTCCGGATCCATTCCCGCATGCAAGTAGATGTAGATCAGATCTACAAGTACTATGTACATAATGTACCAGTACTCCTGTTCAACTGCCACAGACCTGAGGCATGAGGCATAAGGCATAGAACTCGTTCCAAGTGACAGGCTGTCGGTCGATCCAATGCTCAGCAATCGTTCGCGAGTGACAGGTCGCATACTTCTATACCGCATCTGGAAAGACTACTCGTCGCCTGCATCCATCCTGCCCGCAAGCATCTCTTCGCCGCTCTTCTCACTCTGCCCATCGACGGCCATCCGCCTCATGAGTGCTCGGAAACGAGCGCTGCCATCCGGCGACAGCAGCACTTCGCCGGCACAGAAACGACCGAAGCCTGCTGTCCCAGAGTACCACGAGAGCCCTTCAGTCAAGAACGAGGATGGCAGCATCCAATGGCCGGCACCGCAAGCGCAGATTGATCACGCACGCGACATCATACGGCAATGTGCGCAGTCCAGCGGCCGCATCCTGATCGTGCCTGACAAAGATGCCGATGGGCAAGTCTTGGAAGACCGCGACCTTTCCAGACCGTCGCTGATGACTATTATGTCGATTACAGGCTATCTGCCGGTGCAATCCTGCGTCACAGTTTGATGCTGCTGGGAGTTTCGGACGACCGTATCCATGTCCATCTCCTCCGCAAGGGTAACACAGTGCACAGCGAGTCGGAGCGACTCCGTATGGCTTCCACTAAGCCCGACTACATCTTTGTGATAGATCAAGGCTCGCGTTCCGGCCCACCTCTCATTGACGCGCCTCATGTTGGCCTCGTGATCGACCACCACTATGCCACTGCGACGGACTTCCCAGATGCTGCTCAGTACGTGACAGCCTGTCACTCTCCTCCTGTGGCTACGTCCGCGCTGCTCACTTATCATATTTGCGAGCCTTTGCATCCTGATGTGGCGTCGAGGTGTGATTGGCTTTGCGTAGTTGGGACGCATGGCGATCTAGGCAACACATTGAAGTGGCAAGCTCCGTTCCCAGATATGTCGGCAACGCTCAAGAAGTATACCAAGAAGACTTTGGGCGAAGTCGTGAGTCTTGTCAATGCGCCACGAAGAACAGCAACATGTGAGCTTGTCCCTTGCGAATCATTGACGCCGAAGACACTGACTTTGAGAACAGACGACGTACACTCCGCTTGGGAGGCACTGTCAAACACTGGTGAGCCCAGTAGTATCTCGAGGAACGTACGCTTACTGGATGCTCGCGCAGAAGTGAACGAGGAAGTCGAGCGTTGCACACACGCTGCACCCAAGTTTTCTGGCGATGGCAAGGTTGCTGTTTTCCGAATCAAGAGCGCGGCCCAGGTCCACCCGGTGATTGCGACCCGATGGGCAGGTCATCTTCAATCCAACAAGCTTGAAATTGTCATGGTAGCCAACGAAGGCTATCTCGACGACAAGGTCAATTTCAGCTGCCGCATCCCACGATGCGCAAGGAACAGAGAGACTCCTGTCAATATCATCGAAAGTCTCAAAGCCTATGCGAGCTTGCCTGAGATGAAAGCTGCCGGAAATGGTGATGCTGAGCAGAAAGGGCCTGAGCAAGAAGAAGAAGAACCTACATTATTGCAAAGAATGGGCGAAAACTTCGCACGTGGTCATGTCCAGGCCAGTGGTGGCATTGTAGCGCCGGAAGATTTCGAAGAGCTAATGAGGCGCATGGAAGTTGGTGTGAAGAAGGCTACGACAGACAGCAGCAGTCCAAGCAAGACCCAGAAGAAAAGAGAAATCAATGCCAAACAGAGGAACACGCTGTTGTCATACTTTGGCAAAAAGGGATGACAACGAGAACGACAACGATAACAAGAAACGACGTAACATACATATCATTAATAGGCACTACGACTGTACTGTGTTTGATATATACCTATTTCTCTACATGTCTACCTTATATATTGCTTCTACGTTTGAATACTTCATGTAATGCTAGAACTACCGTACCGTACCATACCTTAATTACCTCATTTCTGTTTTCTTCATCTTCTCCGCTATATCACTCGACGAATCGTCCGGCTCCTCGCGATCTTGCACATGGAAACTAAAATCAATCACTCCCACTAAAGTCTTGACGTGTCTGAACAAGAGAAGAAGAAGCAGAAAGTCTGAGTTAGCTCCGAGTAAATATCAATGACACAGCAAGAAAAAAAGAAAAAGGAAAAGGGGGAAAAAAAGAGGAAATACACACTCACCTCGTAATCTTCGCAACATCATCATTAACACACTGCGCACAAATCTGAATCACAGCAAAAGCCGAATACTCGGGTTCCGCCAGATGTTTAACCCCCAAAATATCGCGATCAATCGCCTGCAAATGCTTGACAAACCGGCCATGCTGGGGGATTTCCAAATACGGCGGCACAGCTCGGCCACCAGTGAGACTGGAGCTGAGCAGAGAGAGGAGACTGGTGGTTTTATGG
The DNA here is from genome assembly GCA_000504405.2 of Mycosphaerella sp. Ston1. Classification (NCBI taxonomy): domain Eukaryota; kingdom Fungi; phylum Ascomycota; class Dothideomycetes; order Mycosphaerellales; family Mycosphaerellaceae; genus Mycosphaerella; species Mycosphaerella sp. Ston1. Next base: position 13,465 of record KZ105577.1, read on the forward strand.
GAGGTGGCGTTGACGCCGCCGAGCAGAGTGCGGAAATCGGTGGACCATTCCGAGTCCGGGGCGGTGGCGGAGAAGGTGCGAGAGGCGTAGGCGATGAGGGTGGTGTATTGTAAGACGCGTTGGATGGATTCGATCAGGGCGGTGTATTCTTCGTGAGGGAAGCGGCCTCCGACTCGGATTTGGAATTTGTTGAAGGCGGAGTTTTGGTGGAGGTTGGTGAGGAGGGTGAGGGTTTTGGTGAAGACTATGTTTCGTGCCTTTTCGAGATGGTAGCCTCGCGTGCCTTTGACGGTTTCGTCGCCGTCGATTTTTTGCACTCGGGCCCGGACGAGTTCGTGGACGATTGAAGAGAGGTTGGCCAGCTATGAGTTGCAGATGGAAGAGTTAGTAAGCTTCTGAAAACGAAGACCGATTTCCAGCAACTTCAGTCTCTGAGCTCAGCGTCGCAGCGGAAGTTGGAGCTTAGCGACATTGTCGAGAAATGGCAGTTTTTGGGACCTGTCACTCTACTTACCATGTAAAGTGCCGCTCCTACATCTTTCCGGAGCTCCGTGGACTCTGATACAGGGTACGGGAATATCGTCCAAAAGAAGGCTGCCGCCAGTCCAGCGCAGACTATGGCCAGTCGATACGGGGCCAAAAGGTACGTCGGATAGGCTGGCTGCCCATTGGACTCGCTGACTGCAATGCCGACTACTTCAGTCTGCAGTTCGTAGCCGATTACGAGGATGGCCGTAACGATCTAGATCATGGAATGTCAGTTATATGTATGTGCAGCATGTTGTGGGCTGAAATGGGGAGCTTACGGAGATGATGCCAGCCACTAGCAGCGTCTTCTGCTTTAGTAGAATGTAGAACGCGATGAACATCCACAACCAGAGGAAGAATATGACGCCTGCGGTTTTACCATCGACAATGTACCAGATAATGTACGAGGCCACCATAGCGACAAAGGTTCCAGCTATTCTGAGGGCAAAGGACCAGGTAGACTGTCCTGCTGTCCGCGTCATGGAGATGGGAACCATAATCATCGCCCATAGTAGACGATTCTGCAGAAAGAATGTCTGGGTGTCTCCCAGATAGCAGATGATGCCTATACTCATGGTGGCACAAGCAACACGAAATCCAAACGCGGAGGAGTCACTTCTCAGCGCCTGTGGAATCCATCTAATCACTTCACCAATTCTTTCCCATCTATTTCTCGCGGGGAGATGTTCAGGATCTTTCGATTGGCCAAAGGACTCTCCAAGATCGAGCGAGTGGCCCGCACTGAGATCTGCGGTCAGCAGATCCTCGTCATGATAATCCTGTCGTCCAAAAACCGCTCGAAGCCATTTCTTAAACGTTTTACTGCCCGGGACAATCAATCGAGTCTTTTCTAGTGCGCCTTCCTGTTTACGTTGGTCGGCATAGAGGACGAGCTCCAGAGCTGCCTGGCCCGCCTTCCACAGCAGATGATGGACATAGAGACCAAAGAAGAGTTGCCTCTGGTGCTTTTCTCGGGCGTGCTCGACGCGAGTGTCATAATGCTCGGGTCGAGTGAACGTGGAGTCAAAAAATCCCGGCGGTATATCGATGTCGTGCTGGTGACACCACTCTTCAAGCGTCTGCTTCTTGTACTCGTCAAACCGATCCAGCTGCTTGCGAAATCCTTCGGCAAACGCAGGGGTGCCTGGGACTGGTTCGAGGCCGGCGCTCTCCTCGTCATTATGCTTCTTCTTCTTTGGTGGTTTCACTAGCTCTAGGGTGAGGAGCACATGTTGAAAGGCGGAGTTCAAACTGGTACTCATAAAGGCAACAGGCTCGTGCAAATTCTTCATAAGCTGATGCAGATCGTCAATTCTCTTCCGTTGCGTCTTCTTATGGAGGTCACCGGGTCCTCCACTCTGCCAGCCAGACTCTTCAGCTCGACGCTGCAAAATATCGAGCACCGCACTGAGGCCAAATATGGGGGTCAAGATCAAGCGCATACGCTTCCAGATCTCTCCGATATCCTTGGGAGATAGTTTCCCGAATGCAATCTCCCTTTTCGCAAAGTTGAGGTCCGTGGGCATCTTAGTATGAAGTGCGTATATCTTTTGGAGTGTTTCTTTCAACTTTTTGCCTGGTGCAGTCATGAAGAGTGGCCGTGGTCCGTCCTGACCATTCACATCCTGATGGCTGTTTGTCTTGTCTGGGTCTAGGGCCAATGCGTCCGTGTCCGGTTCCCAGTCTTCCAGGCTCGCGAGATATGCTGCTTGTAGCTTCAATAAGCCGCCGAGACCATTGAGATAGCCGGCCATCTCTTTGAACACGACCTTCCTAGACGAGAGGGGGAAAACGAGGAAAGAAACTGCTGCTGCGAGCGCAAATCCGGTCAAAAATGCTTCGATGAGGCGTTCCATGAAGCTGAATGTATAAGTCATGCTGGGGAATTGTGTTCCTAAGGTGAGTGAACGTCAGCAGTCTTCCCCCAATAATGAACAAGCACGATAGGTAGGTGGGTACGTACCGTAGGTCAGCGACACGACGGAAAAAATGGAGTAGATTATGACGGGAAATTGAAATTGAGGCAAGGCACTACGCAGCACGTTGGCCAGATACGTCTGGAAGAACAGCCAGACTGCGAGCACTGCAGAAGCACTCGAATTGTATGCTGTTGGCGAAGATCCTGCTACTGTGGTACGCAGACGTGCTTGGACGCCGCAGTACAACGAGAGGAGACAGACTGCTGCTCCTACACATACTGCGAGAACATTGAGTGACCTTCCAACCGTCAGCACAGTTCCTTCATGCCACAACCAAGAACAGTCCAGCCCGATAGGTGTGTTCCACTCTCGACTGCACTGTCGCAATAGGCCACTCACATGGTTTGCACAAACATGCCACGGGGCATGATACACATTCCCAACACAGAAGTAATGGCTACCAAGTACCCAAGCGTGGCATACACTCCTGCCACCGCATCACTCTGATACATTGCAATGGCAATAGTCGGCGGCAACGATGCCTTGAACATCATCAAAACAGTAGGCAGATCCAAGTCGAGCTTCTTCCAAAGCCGCTGCAACATATTTGGCTTGTTCGACGCTGCTGCTGCTGCTGCTGCTGCTGTCGTGCCAGATGCAGCATTTTGGTCGACGCCTGCCGCCTCGCCGTTACTCGACGAACTTTCTGTCGTGCCATCGTTCGGTCGAGGACTTCGCTGGGTTGCCATTGTGTACTTAGGAGGCTGGGGATACCGTAAGACAGCTCAGATGGAACATGGCGCCCGAATGACTCTCAGTTCTCACATGTATGAGGGCAACGGTGAATGAGCTGACAAGTATGTAATTCAGGATGCGCAATTGGATAGGGTTCGAAGATCATTCAACCATGGTCTTCCTTTGCCACTCCGGGTTAGTTCTCGAGTGTCGGGCCGAAAGGCGTGCAGTAGAACTAGGTAACATTGAAGACATCCAGATTGTGTTGCTGCTTAGTCATATCCTCGTTTCTTCGTCAACAACATTGAAGTTCTTGTGCTGCATGACATCGACTTGGGATTCAAGGCAGCAATACTTGACGAAATCTAGCACTTGCGGTATACCCCTGGAAAGATAGCGCCGCCTACTAGGTCTCGTGTATACGACAGGGCGTTCCCAGCGGCAGATGTTTGGTGGTGCCAACTTGGAACGTCCTTTTCGCCCAGAGCGCTTGAAAAGACACAAAGGACACCTACTTTCCGAAAAAGTTGATAATCAGTTAGAAAGTGCTGCGCTTATCTCATTACTTGACCGAATTAGTACTGAACCGTGAGTGGCCTCACGCACTGCTCTCGGCAGGCAGCCTTCAGCCATCAAACACCATAGTATCATCGAAACATAAGGTTACCTTATGCTCTGTACCAGGTTCATGCGGTCACACCTGGCCCGCCCTTCTTAACCACATATTCTTGCATGAAATCTGGGTTATTCTCAAACTCTTCCTTCAGCTGTGCAAATGGTCAGTAATATGCTGATGACTATACGCCGTGGCTGAGACTTACGATGTCCAATCCACCAACTAGCTCGCCGTCGCAGTACACCTGTGGAAAGGTTGGCCAGTCACTGAACTCCTTCAAGCCTTGTCGGACCTCATCGTCAGCCAGAATGTTGAAGAAACCATACCGAATGCCCTTCTCCCTAAGAATGCTGACGGTCTGCCTCGAGAACCCGCATTGAGGCGCAGAAGGAGTGCCCTTCATAAATAACATGACTGGAGCGGCCTTGACAAGCTCGCCCAGCCTCTTATTCAGGTCCTCTGTGCTTTGCTCCCCGCTGACATAACCCTCTGTGCTTTCTGGCGCAGTCTTTGGGTCGGCAGAGCCGGGCTTATACTGTGAGAGCGATCCACCATCCGATGCGCTCGTGCCACCCATGGCTGTGTCATTGTCCTGCTCCTGTCGCGTGACAGTCTGCTTGGGAGGCAAGCTCGCCCCGGGCTTGCCATCGCCGTCCACATGCCTCTCGACCGCAGTACGGACCTTGTGCGCATCTGTGCCGGTGATTTGTTCGAGCACTTTGCCCTCTTTCTGCAGCACGACGAAGGGCACTTGCGTCACATCGTACCGCTCGCTGACATCTGACAGCTCTTCTGCATCCAGACTGATGAACGTTATGCGGGGCGGAGTGGCTGGCTCGTAGGTCGATGCGAGAGTCGTCAGGATGGTCGACATCTGTTTGCAAGGCTCGGCCCACGATGCATGGAAGTAGATGACTGCCAATGTGGTCGCTGGAAGCTCGTTGACGGCCTGGTCAAAGGCTTGCTCCGAGTCCACGTTGTGCAGCTGTGAGCCCGCTGCCATGATTGTGAGATGCAAAGTGGGGTGGAAATGGATTTCGTGGCGAGGTTGTTGTTAATGTTGTTGTTGTCGCTGTCGTTGTTGTCGTCGTTGTTGTTGTCAGGAGCGACGGTAAGGGTTTTGTTGCGCTTCGCTTCGCGATTCTGAGTGCAGAGGAAGATGTCGATAGTGATGTCGACAACTACATGTACATGAGGTATGTACAGAAGATGTGGGCGGAGATGTGCAATTATTTGTGCTTTCCATTCTGACGTGACTTGTAACTTAATTCCGCGGCTAATCTAATCTAATCTGATGGCGGCAAGATCGACCTAGAACTAATTAAGCGTGCAAGTAACGAAAAAGTCCAGCTCACCACCTTACTCCTCCACCCGTCTTGACTTCGAGACAATCCTGAACTGCTCTCCCACCACAACACAAAATTGGCCGTCATGTCACTCCCTATTCGCGAGATCAAGCCGAAGAGCGCCAAGACGAAGCGCTATCTGGACAACAAAGGCCCGCAGGTCACGGAAAACCCCAAGACGACGCTGTTCCTACGCTACACGACCTGCTCCGAAATTGTGCAACTCGTGCTGAAGGACCTCAACCGCATCAAGGAGCCGCTGACCGTCAAGTTCACCAAGAAGAACGACAAACACCCCTTTGAGGACGCCACCAGCTTCGAGTTCTGGGCCGACAAGAACGACACGAGTTTGATGGTCTATGGATCGCATAGCAAGAAACGCCCGCATTGCGTAACCCTGATGCGCATGTTCGGCTATAAGGTGCTGGACATGCTCGAGCTGCTCGTCGACCCGGACACCTTTCGGAGCCTGTCGCAGTTCAAGAATGCCAAAGCCGCCGTGGGACTGAAGCCACTCCTCTCCTTCTCCGGTAGCGCCTTCGAATCGCCGATTCAGAATGACTACACCCTCGCGAAGTCGCTCTTACTCGATCTTTTCAAGGGGCCGGATACGGACAAGGTGGATGTGGAGGGCTTGAAATACATGATCCACTTTAGTGTGGATGAGGAAGAACAGGAGGATGTGAAACCACAGATCCACATGAGAACCTACCTGATTAGCTCGAAGAAAGGGCAAAAATCGAGTCTGCCCAAAATTGCAGTGGAAGAGATGGGTCCCAGGATCGACTTTAGAGTGGGCAGGAGACAGGATGCCGATCCGGACATGTTGAAAGAAGCTATGAGGAAGGCAAAGACTACGGAGGTGAGTGTACAACCAAGACAACCTGTTGAGGAGCTACTATATCTTAATGCTAATTTTCATAATCAGGCTAAAACAAAGAAAAACATCGAGACCGACATGATTGGAGACAAGATTGGGCGCATTCACACTGGTCGTCAAGATCTCAGCCAGCTGCAGACGAGGAAAATGAAGGGTCTCAAGCGCAGCAGAGACGTTCCCGACGACGACGACGGAGATGTCGCCATGAGCGACGACGAGAACGGCGGTGTGCCTTTAACTACAAGAGGGGAGAAGCGTCCGAGAGTCGAGGTGTGAGACAGCTTCGAACCGATCAATGGATGCCGTGGCGTGGTTTCTGTGTGACTGTCTTTGTCCTCCTTCTTCGCGTTCGAGCGTGGCGTTACGGCTTGTGGAAGAAAAGTGAAAAAGGCGGATCTGATTCTATCTGGGGCGGGAACGGGAAAAGGGTCCTTCATATGCAGTCCGGAGCACCACCTTAATTGCAGTATGTACGAACGAGAAATTTGTCAACTTACGTGTATGAATATACGCCTCACATTGCTTTGTACGATGAACCTGACCTGCTTCTGCTTCTTTCGTCGATTGTGGCCGTGGAGAGGAATATATAATACTGACCTCCAAGCGGAAGGTTTGTGAAATATGTATTTCTGTACACAGTATGGCGAGATACTAGGTATACATATTCCTTCTCTCTGACTCGAGCAGAGCACCGTCGGCAACTAATAATCAAAACCTTCGCCTCGCAGCTGATCAAGATTCATATCTGGACCAACCATAGATGCTAGGTCCCTGCGGTTCATCTGAGTAAAGACCCGCCGCAACGTGTCGTAAAGATTTGTGCTTTGATTCTGTTGCAAGACCTGATCGACAGCATGCTCATCCACATCATTGCCATGTCCATCTTTCATGAGCTCTGCAGCTTTCGCTCGACCTTCTTGCTCCAACACTTTATGCATGGACAGAGCGCCAAGCAAGTGGCCAGCAGCTTCTTCCAGCACTCCCAAATTGATGCAAGAAACTCCAAGATTGTAGCGTGCTCGCACAAAGTTGGGGCGCAGCTCTAGAGCACGTGAGTATGCTTCAATAGCCTCTTCTGATCGGTTGCTGTTTGCAAGTGTAGCGCCCAATCGGTTCCACAAGAGGTGTTCTTCTCCTTCTCGCTTCATCGAGCCGTGCTCATGGCTGTTCAGTGCAGCTGTGAAACAGTCTACAGCTTTGTCGTAATCTTCGCTGCCGTAGAATAATACGCCAAGTCCAACTTGAACGTCTACATCCACATCTCCACCTTCCGGATTGAGCTGTGCCGCTGCCAGGAAGTAGTTGGTGACCTTTTCATGAAGTTGGTGACGATCGGTAAACCCCATTTCTTCTTCCATGTCTACCCCTCGGGGCGTGACACCAAGTTGAGGATATTTTGCTGCCACCCATCGTTCCAGTGTTCTGTACGCGAGCGTATCGTACCCTTCATTTGTGTATGATACTGCAAGACCCATCAGCGCTTCCGCATTACTCGGATCAAGCTTAATTGCTTGCTCCAATGCCCGGATTGCGGGCGACTCTTTCTCGTTTTGTGCTTGCGCTTGACCGAGGGCCACCCACGCTTCCGCGAACTCATTGTCCTTTTGCACAGCAGCCTCAAAAGCCAAAGCGGCGATGCTCAAGTTGCCGCCTTCGCGCATAATCTTCATACCCTCTTCGAAAGCATTGGGCACATCTCTGAAAAGGTTGTTCTCTTCGAACATGTAGCTTCCGGTTGGGGGTCCTGTGCTGAACTCGCCAAAGTCACGGTACGAGTCAAAATTGTGGTTCATGCCATCAAAGTCTTTCCATTCATCGTACGCATCGCCGAAGTGGTTGCCGAGCTCTTCGTCGGCGAGCATGTTCCTGTGAGCATTAGTCTCAGCTCTCGCGCCATTCATGATGCTTTCAAAATCGCCCCAGCCCGTTTCTGACCTGCCCCTCTAGTGAGCAGGCAAACGTGGCAGAGCAAGGACGAAGCACGACCTACCTGTCCGCTTGGTTGAGCTCTCTCTCGATGGCTTCGTTCGCCTCTCGATCCAGCTGGTCTAGATCGGCATCTTTGTCTGCTGTAGACAGTTCCTCGAACTGCTTCTCCCAGTCGGTGTCACTCAGCTCCTGCACCCTTCCTTTCCCCTTCCCCTCGTACTGCTGTGGTTGCTGCTGCGCTTGTTGATACATCATGGGCGACTGCTGGTACATCATAGGCCGTTGCATGCCGCCTCCGTATAATCCCATCTGCGGCGGCCTGTAGGCTGATTGATATGACATGTTGTTGGGACTTGCCGTCCTTGCAGAAGGTGTGAGCTGGCTCTGGCGGAACTGGGCGAAGTCTTGCGGGCTGAAAGCCCCACCTCGTTGCTGCGCAAACTCTTCCGGACTGAAGGCTGGCCCCTTCTGCACAAACTCGCCAGCCCAATTCGCACCGCCGCCACCGCCCCCACCGCCTACTCGCTCGAGATGCTCTGCCTCTCGTCGAAGCTGTTCCATATGAAAGGCCTCGTTGGGCAGCATGTCACCCATATGTGGACCTTGCTGTGCAAAATCCTGGAAGACGGCATCTTCAGGGAGCTGCTGGCCGCTGCGGAAGCCATTGTGCTGCTGCTGTGGGTTGCGAGACGTGAGACGGTCACGCTGCAGCGATGTGTCGGCCGCCGTTTGCTTCTGGAACTGGGCGAGCGGGTTGGCGCCCGCGCTGCATTCCGGCCCGCCTAAGAATGACATGGTTTGGTGAGGTTGAAAATGCACTTGTCGTGGTGTTCGCTCCTACGAGTGGGTGCCCGTGTAGATGGCGGGGATGTGAGCGACAGGGAATCGTTTTGCTACAAAGCAGCGGACGCGGCGGCACACTTCTTCAGGCAGAAGGGAGCGAAGTCGAGTACAAGAGGAGGAAGATAGGACTTGCCGACTTGTGTTATTGTGCCATTTGCTATGGGGAGAGGAGTTGCTGTCCTGGTCAGTATGGCAGTGAGCCTCGGCTTATTCATCGATTGAAACTCGACGCCACAGCACAGCCAAGAACGGAATGATCACATGAAAGCGGATAGAACTAAAATACAGTTGGAGGGGAATCGTCTTCGCTACATGTCGCTGGGCTGTCGTCGGCGGTACAACGCTACACGCAACATTTATACTATACAGGTTCTTGAAGAGCATGCTAGACCATGTTTCTACACTCTCGTCTGGAATATCCCCTTGCCGTTCGACATTAACGCGGGCCGTTTAATTGCTGACCATTGTACGCTGGCCAGTCTCCGGACTTACACTACCGCCAGGCTGGATTTTAAAGAGTGTCGCAATACGTGGTGGTGGGCCTACGCGGTGGCCCTCTTTCCTCTCCTTCGATCATACAACCAACCTTGCCTCGCATCATCGTCCTACCCTTACAAGGACGATGTGTTCCGGCTGGGAGCTGAGAAATTGACTCGCAGCGCTCGGCCATACACCGTCTTCTTCTCCAAGTACTCCTTCGCCTTCTCCGCACTCGCTATGTCGACAAAGTCGGCGTGTGCGAAACCACGTGGCTGGCCGCTGCGGCGATCAATGGCGACTCGAACGTCCAGCACATTTGTGATCTCTTTGAACAAATCTGCGCGCATTTCATTAGTAAGCTTGCATCTCGTATGAGTGTAGCATTGCCAGCGTGGTACTCACCATTCAAATCACGGTCGCTCATCTGGAAGGACAAATTTCCGATGAAAAGAGTCTTGCTTGGAGGGCTGACCTCGAAGCGAGGCTTGCTGCCCCCGTAGGCGCCAGGGCTAACCTTCTCCTTGGGGACGTGGTGCTGCACAAGTAGGCGTCGGCCCTGGAACACCGCCTGATCCAGCTCGCGTATGGCATGCTGTGCATCGTCTGCGGACGCAAACTCAACGAATCCAAAACCCCGGCTTTCGCCATTGGGATTTGTGACGACGCGGCTGTTGATAACCTCGCCGAAACGTCCAAACTCAGCCTCCAATTCTTGTGCCTTTACCTCGAAGAAGAGATTGCCGACATAAAGTATTGTCTTCGTTCCTGAATAATTTTCCGGGGGAAATCGTGGAGCCTGAAAGCGGCCCGGGACGTTCGAAATCGTCTCTGCAACGTTCGATAGAGCATCCTTTGCAGACTGTGCTACTTCCTTGACCTGTTGCGTTGCCTCAGTTACACTCTGGGGCATCGCGCTGTTGGAAGCATCATCTGCGACTGGCGGAGTGACAATGCTCTTTTCCTCGATCTCCTTCTGCTCCTCAGCACTAGGCTCAACCGTGACAGTCTGACTGCCCTCTGCCTCGACTGGGCTCTCCTGTGTCTTCTGTTGCTCCTCCTCTGCGAGCCATTGCTGCGACTGGTGGAACGATCGGTAAAGTGAGGGCTTGCTCGATACGATGCGTGATGTCAATGATACAGGTCGCAGGGTAGAAAGTTGTCGTGTGGGCTGGTATTGCAGCGTGCGCACGGCGACACGGCGGAGTGCGAACATGGTGCAAGTCTTATCGACTCAAGACTGCAAATTGTATCCACAGATATTGGTGAGGTGATGGGGCAGGAAAATATCTCACGAAGGTGTTGATGTTTGTGTGAGAGAAGGGAGGATGCAGGTAATAAGAGGAGAGGCAAAGATGTGCCAAGAGGCGAGTCTTTTGCATTTGGCTAGCTCTATTAGTTCTAGCGCCGGAGGAGAGATTTCGATGCCGCCCGCCAAGATCTCCTTCTCCTTTGCAACGGCGCAACACTGTTCACGCACATCCCGTCATCGTCATCATCGTCAGAGACTCTTTCACGCCTTCCATTGAAACGACGAATTGCCCGTGTTGTCTAGTCTGATGGAACACCTACAGGGTTACATACACAAAGTAAGAGATGGAACCAAGACTGCAACACGCCATCTATGCGCAGCTGTAACATGAGGTTCCTCGATGTTGTGAGCATACGAACTTTCAGACTGTACAGCCATTGTGCCCAGCTAGTGGTTCCACGACGCCACAGCATGCATAACTGTAGCTGACCAGGCCGCCGGATTCCTCGCTCCATCAAGTCGAAGCCTGTAGTCGTATCTTGTTGGACAGAAGGACGCTAGGACGATTTCCTGTACGGAGAAAGAATAGGACTAGTTGACACCGTTCGTCTGTGGTTTATTTTGCACGAGCCGAAGCAAGTTACGCAACAGGACCACGATCGTAACCTTACCTATGGCTGGCACATAGATGGACGCTTTCTCCTTGATGTCGGGATGGAAATTCTATAGCAGCACATTGTCAGCCAAATCTTAGACACTACAACCAAGTCCTGCGAGTCAACACTCACCTTTTCGCTCGAGAAGTTGATGCACACAGCCCCATCGCGCACGAGATGTGTAGGGACCTTGTACTTGTCGCCGGGGACACCGCTGATGACAACGTCGCTAATGGGCAGACACTGGTCCAGAGTCCAGCCTGGCATCTCACGACTGTCATGCTTCTGCTTCTTCAATCCAGAGCCTCTACTAAATTGTTGGACGCCAGTAACGTCAACGCTGTAGACTTCAGCTCCATCATTGGCTAGCAGAGCCGCAAGTGGACGACCGACCACCTCACTGCGATTGATGATCGTGATCCGGCGTCCGTGGAGACGCGTTCCGTAGTCGAGAATGTTGTTGTATATTTGCAGATACTCCAGAATCTTGACAATGGCAAGTGGTGTGCACGGCAAAATGGACTTGCGGTTGTTGTCGGGTGGGTCCAGAAATCGGATATTTTGATACATGTTCGATATAAGTTGTGGTGACAAGCCCTCGACGTCCTTGTACAAGCTGACTGTCCATTGCAGAGTTCGATCTCGCATCGTGTCGAAAACGGGATAGTAGACAATCATACCATCAACCTTTTGATCTTGATTTGCGTATCGAATCTCATCTTCCAGGGATTCGCGATCGACCTTGCGGAGCGTGAATTCCACACCACTTTACTTTGTCATTAGTGTCAAGATTGCCGGTCAATGTTCTGGCAGTCTTGCAATGTGTATTCTCACTTTTCTTCGCATGTCTTCTTGGTCCAGTTCGCGTACATTTCCGCAGCTGGATCACCATTGGCGAGAAAGCCGTGTAAGCGAGGAGGCTGCGGCAGATCCTTGATACCACTGGCGACTTCTGCGAGCAACTTTTTTGCAATCGCGCTCGCTAGCACAACCTTGCACGAAGTGCTTGCAGGCACGGTTGCCATGGCGAATGGGGTGCAATGTGCAGACTATAGAGGAATGGATGTGTCTATGCGTATCAGCGGGTACGGGTGGAAGAAAAGTGTGTTCTTCCACGTTTCCAGGTTGTTAGCGGAGAGCGGAAGAAGCAGTAGTGGAAGACTGGAACTAGAAGGAACTACCTTACCTGGGTAGTTCTAGTGGGGGGTGAGAGGCCGGTTGGAAAATTCTGAAGTGAATCTCGCGCTCACCTATATGTCCGTACTATGGACCCGACCACATAGATCTAGTCTCTGGAGCTCACCTCATTGTTGATGAACAACCAGTTGCACCGTCACGACGGTGTGGAAGCACCGAGCGGATGATGGAACCTCCCGTCCTCTTCGCAGCCTGTTCCAAATCACGTGTACGGGTTAGGTAATCAGCGCAGTGCCGGTTTGAAGCATGGATTGATTTAGTATAGAAACAGGTGAAATTAATAAGGCATAACGAGTCGCTTGATTCTACGTAGAGGGTAGGGGGTATAACTATTCTATATACTATAAGAATGCGGCATTTATAGCTATATAGAATGTTTAAGAAGACAAAGGGTAAGAAGGGGTAGGCAGGCCTACCTATACAGGTAATTACTAGCAGTTCTGAATATATCTCCTTTAGGTTCTTTCAATAGTAAAGAACCTAACTCGTTAATTAATTAGTTACGCCTATACTAGTTCTAAATACCTTAAATGCCTATATAGGTAGTATCTTCGTTAGGCTATCTGCTCGCTGCTATACTGTAGGAATCTATTCCACTACGAGGCGGCTATACTTTGTCTCTTGCCTAATCTAATACTAGTATATATCGACGTATCGTAGAGCGGTATACGTTACGGCCGTATAACTATTCGCAATATTAACCGCTCGCTAGTTATCG
>AWYF02002541.1:0-10657 GCA_000504405.2 Mycosphaerella sp. Ston1
AGCGATAAGTGCACGTACGATCTACTCTTCTATAGAGAGTTCTTCGTATACGTAAACTTTATTCTGCTTTTGCTGCTACTATAAGTGCTGCTACAGCTCTATAATAGGGACGCGGATACTACTAGAATAGTAGACGAATTGGAGGAGGAGGAGGAGGAGGAGGAGGAGGAAGAAAAGAAGCAGCAGGTAAGAATCGTAGCTCGGATATTACTCGCAATAGCATTAACGTCTTTAAAATCAAAGTATCCTTCGAAATTCTCCAAGTTCGGAAAAGCGCGCAACGTCGCAGAGAAGGCGAGTAAAGCGTTTAACGCGTCTTCGCTCGGGGCTTCGGGGCCAATCGGAGCGCAAGCGCGGTAGATCGTAACGGGGAGGGCGATATCGTGTGCGAGATTCTCTAAGAGTCGTTCGCTAGCCTACTTAGAAGCTATAAAACCTTCGGAACCGTCTGTTAGGAGGAAATTGCGTGCTAGCGATATAGGGGGAAATTCTGTTAAGCCGGAGAGGAGGGTTACTCGGTTAGAGGATATGTAGTAGAAGGGGATGGACCGAGACGATGCTAGTATAGCTAGGAAGCGCGTAGAGTCTAGGTTAGGGATTCGGAGTAACGAGTAGTTGTTTAGACAATAGCCTATCGAACTAGCGTGTACGATGATATTGATACTCTCTTGAAGCCGTGTATATTCGTGTTTCGACAAACCTAGGTCTGGTTGGACAAGGTTTCCAGGATAGATTTTGATTTTTGCCGATAGGGGTATGAGTTTCTGTTCATCTTCTGGTACAGCAACGCAATTCACCACGGTGACATTGGGATGTGCCAATAATGTCTTCAGGAGTGCTTTTCCCACAAAGCTGGTCGATCCAGTCAACAACACCCGCAGACCATCCTGGTCACGCATTCGATCAGTGCCATGTCCGTTCGTCAACGCAAGTAGACCTGTTGGCGTCGCTGTCTCGGACACCCAATCGATATCTGGGTATGTAGAGAGATCCTCCTGCTTGCCAGCGCTAATACGAATCGCCATTTGGCGGAGAGTGCTCGACGAATAGAGATCCACGATGGGTACATGAATGTTCGTCGACTGTTTGACGCGTGCTTGCAATTTCGCAAGGAGAATGGAATTACCGCCATGCATGAAGAAATCTGCATCGGCATCGTTTGGGCAGCCCTGGGGCAGTACCTCGTGCCATATAAGCCTCAAATTGGCCTCCGTGGGCGTCAAGGGGCGCGCTTCTTCCAACTGTCCCTCCACATCCGGCAACGGCAATCTCGCAATGGCCTTGCGGTCGACTTTTCCGTTCACGGTCATCGGTAGGTGGTCTAACGGTATGATGGCAGCCGGTATCATGTATCGAGGAAGAGGCAAGTTCCTAGCCAGGGCAGCCAGATCCATAGGCGTCATGCTCATATCTGATGCAAAAACCACATGTGCCACCATGAAAGCTGGATCTCCGCGTAAGGAGACGATAACTTCGGCAAATCTGCCCGCAGCCTGTCGCCGCAGCTGAGTTGCTACTTCATCCAGCTCGATTCTCTGGCCGTGCAACTTGACTTGGTTGTCGCCCTCAATTCGCCCAGCCAGATAGAGATTGCCCTCGTCCGACAACCAGCCCTTGTCCCCAGTGCGATACATAGCTGTCCATCCGTTGGCGCGATCACTCTCCGACGCATAAGGATCCAGCTGGAATTGTGTTCGATTCGCTTCCGCTTCGCCCGAATATCCCAGAGCGACACCAGCTCCACCGATGCATATTTCACCCATCATACCTGTAGGAAGTGCGTCTCCGGTCTGGTCTACTATATATACCGAGTAGTTCGGAAGCACCTTGCCCACCAAGCTCTGTCCACGAATCGAGTAACTCCCGATCGATCGTAGAGAGATGGAACTGAAAGTCGCCGCTGCGGTAATCTCTGTCGGCCCATAACAGTTGGTCACTTGTAGTGCTGAGGCCTGCGGCAATGCTTGCAGCTCTCGTAGCAACTCTTCTTGCACAGACTCGCCACCCATACAAACATGCCGTAAGCTGACGCATTTCTCCAAGAACTCGCGCCCATAATGCAGCATCATGAGATACTCAGAGGGAGTGGCAATGACAAAGGAGACACTGTTCGCCAACATCAGCTTGCACAATTCCACAGGGTCTCCGCGAACATCGGCCGAAGCAACGACAACAGTCCCGCCGTTGGCAAGTGCACATAACGTCTGAACGATGGCCATATCGAAGCCCAACGAGCTCTGCTGCAGGACAATCTCTCTACCGATATCCAATTCGTGAGTCTTCAGTGCAATATGGTTCCTAAAATTCTCTTGTGACAGCAAAATCCCTTTGGGCTTGCCCGTAGATCCGCTAGTATACAGTAGAAACCCTGACGCATCATCCGGGGCTGGCGGTGGATGTGCAGAGGCGCCTGTCCTGCTGGTCATGGTCTCGACATTGATGGCCTTGTGCAGGAAGCCAGAACTACCAAGTAGCTTATCGGTCTCCTGGGTGGTGTCATTGTGGAAAAGGAGAAGACCGGCATGACAATCCTGAACCATGACACTATGCCGTGCTTGCGGTAGAATCGGGTCGAGAGGCACGTACACCATCTTACTTTGAAGCACTGCGAGCATAGACACGATTCCCGCCTGCGATGGTCGGCATAACACTGCCACTCGCGTCCCTGGCGGCGCACCGGACTCAAGAATGGCTGTGGCGAGCAGGTCAACTCGGATCTTGAGGTCCGCATAGCTGATCCGTGTACCAGCTCCATCGATAACCGCAGTGTCGTTGGCAAACTCTGCAGCCATCTCGTGGAATCTCATAGAGAGAGTCGCCGGCCAATCGAACTGCAATCGCGGCCCTCTCCCTAGCTCAATCGCCCTCGATACAGCTGACTGTCGTACAACGGAGCATTCCTTGATGAGGATACTAGAGTCCGATGAGACCTGGTCCAGCAGATCAACGTAAGTGTCCAAGAGTGATTGCGCAGCCGCGCGGGAATAAAGCTGCTTTTGTGCCATCACCTCCAGCAGAGAACTGCCGTCGGATTGCTCTGTGATATTGAAGCTGAAGTCATATGGATTTCTCGCATCCTCAGCTGAACTGAACAGCAGGCTGCAATCACCAAGAGCTCGCTGCATGACATCTCCCATGCGGTAATTGACAGCTACCTGGAAGAGTGGATTATGGGTCGGCGAACGAGGGACTTTCAGAGCATCCAAGATGAGATCGAATGGCACACGGGAATGCGATAGCGCTGCAAAAACACTCTTTGACGTCGTGTGAACCAGTTCCCCAAAGCTGTAGTCCTTCTGAACGTCGAATCTGGCGGGGAGTAAGTTGAGGAAAAAGCCCACAGTATCGGCATAACGGTCGTTAGTCCTGTTGGCGTCCGCAATTCCAATGCATATATTACTGCGGTTTAGGGACCGTGCTAAAATAGTCTGTATAACAGCCAAGTAGAAATAGAACGAAGTCGCTCGCAGCTTTATACTTGCTTGCTTGATCTTGCGACACGCATCGACGTCGAGCCTGTGGCTGATAATGTGGCTGTCATAGTGGTGCAGAGCCTGTCGTTCCGAGACACACGCCGACGGCAGCAGAGGCATGACATCCGGGAGACGACTGTGCTGCAGCCGCCAAAAAGCAAGATCTTCGTCGAACGCCCCTATGCGACTCGAGCGGAGCATTTCTTCCGAATAGTCGCAGTAGTCCAGACAAAGGGGTAACCGCTTGGATTGATAGGCATAGTCGAGGTCTCGCAGGAAGATATGCCAACTGACTCCGTCCAAAACAATATGGTGGTAGCCAAAAATGAGCATAGTGCGATTGGAACCAACACGGATAACGGTAGCACCAAATGTGCGTCCATTCTGAAGGTCCCAGGTCGTTGTCTTCAACCTATCAAACTCCTCTCGAGCCGTGTTATTAGTCCCGCGCGGGATCATATTGGGCTCCTAAGCACATGCAGCAAGAACACCTTGCAGGAGTGAATCATGCTGGTCTGGAAAGAAGCGTGTCCGCAGCGAGCCATGTCTGTTGAAGACTTGAATGAGAGCGAGCCGCAGTTGTATGATGTCCACGAGCCCGAGGATCTCATAGGCGACCGTCACATTGTACGTGGTTTGATCACTCAGATACTGAGACAAGAACCACAAACGGGACTGAGCATGCGATGCATGACACTGCTTTGAGAGCCGCGCAGAGAATTCCGGACTATCGGGACCATGAGCCATATCTGCCAACGGCAAGGGCTTGGAAAGGGGTGTAGCAGGGGAACTGCAGGGGCGAGAGAGGTCTGTATCAGAAGTCGCCCGTGTAGAGCCACATTTGCTGTCATCACGTTGTTGGCCATCGCCACTGGAGCTCGAGTCTACCTCATCGCCGCGACTACTATCGCCCGAGCTGGTATCGGCAGACGAAGCCGTAACGTCCACGGAGACGAGCTTCGAAGCCAAGTATCGCTTTGTTGCTTCGCCGCACAACTCGGAAATAGTATCCCCTGAAAGCACTTTCAACACCGGCAAGTCGACCTGAAGCTCCTTCAAGAACCAGCCTCTGATCTCAATGGCGAGTAGCGAGTCGCAGCCCAGGTCGATAAGTAGCACCTTAACGTTAATACTGTACGGTCGAAGCTGCATTATCGCCTCTAGCTTCCGGGAGAAGCACTCCTCGATAATAGATAATCTCGCCGTATCCGTATCGGCTGCATCGAGTCTCTGCCTCGTGTTAGCTTACCTATAATCGACTAAGGAAAGCTGTTTTTGGGTAGTATCTAAGTAAACAAAGTGCGAAAAGCGAGGATTAAGCTCCTATAGAGGGCGTACAGTTGCAGCTTCTAATTAAGTAAAGGATTCTAGTCCGATAATAATGTCTGCCTCCTAGCCGGAGTCGGGCTGTCCAGCCAGAACAGCTTGAGCGAATGCGTGATGCAAATCGGATTCAGATAAAGGCATAAAGAACAGGTTGCGCAGACGGTCCTCTATTATAACTCCGGCTTTAGCAATATATCCGATATCCGTAACTAAACTAATATGTAACGTCGACGCCGGACGGCCTTTCTTACGACGTCCGGCTGCAAAACTGGACATAAATATATTCGTAGTATAGTAATTAGACTGCCCGCCATTTCCAATGATACTCGCCAGCGAAGACAGGAGAACGAAGAATTCCAGAGACTCTTCACGGAGTGCTTCATCGAGGATACGAGAGCCTTCCACTTTCGGACGCAAGCAGGCCTCGAGGCTCTGTACATCCATATCCAGGAACAGTGTGTCCGACAGAACCATGCTGCCATTGCACACGCCAGCGATTCGGGGCATACAGCTGCGTATCTTCTCAAGCGCCCGGTCTACGGAGCCTTTGCTGGCCACATCCATCTTGAAGACCTGGATATTGGCGCCTGATGCTCGACGCATATTGTCAAGCCATGCAGTGCTCACATCTGGATTGCGGCTCGCCAGGACTATGTGTCGTGCGCCGTTGGTAACCATGAACCGGCTCAGAGATAGTCCAATTTCGCCAGTCATGCCGACTAAGAGATAGGTGCAGGAAGAGGAGAATATATTCGCCGTATATAAACTAGGTATGCGGATATCGAGAGACCTCGCATTAGTCCAATCGGTAATCGTACAGAGTAGTAACGCTTTCCGGGAAGCAGTTCCTATATCGTCTGCTCGAATAATTAGTATATCTCCTAAATCGCGGGCTCCTATAGATCCTGGAGCCGACGTTACAGCTGTCTGGAGATGTCTGATGCAATCTTCGGTGTTAAACAATCCACCTGCTGTCAGTCGCGAGCAGTTGGAGGATACGAGAGAAACGATATTGCTATCTGCTATGCCCGAGAAGCTTACAACCCCGGCCGTGTTAGCAGGCAGTGATTGTTTCAATTCGCGGCGTGTAGCAGCCGGATGGAATCGAGTATAAAGGCCAACAGGACGCAGGTCATCGAAAGTGGTAAAGAACCAGTCCTGCATTGTCTTCTCGCCATCAGAAGCCATGGCTACAGCAAGGGCCTAAGGGAGCTCATAGAACATAACGCTGCTATGCGAAGGAGCCTAATCTCGCAGCACGAGATTTATAGACTAGATTCTAATCGCAAAAAGTTGCGTCGTAGCTACTATAGTAGAGAGAGCGATAAGCTTGTGCTTGGAAATGTGCAAAAGGGATGCGTTATGCGGGTTGAGCGCCACAACCATTTGGTCGGACTGGTCCGTTACACCGTACACTAAGTAGACCGACTGAGTATCCGACGCAGCGAGCAGCATGGTATATTTGACTTGCACGAGGACAGTGTCGAGCTGATGTGTCTCCAGTATACCAGGAGGCATCAATTGCAACTCGAGTCCGCCTTCGTTCGATCTGAGCTCAACGCAGTCCGTCAGCGGCGACACTTGGTATATAATACAACGTCTCTTAGCATTGTACACATCGTTGAGATTCCTATCGGGCTGCACGCGAGGCAACCAGAGTTCGTCGTCGATAATTCGAATTTTAGGTTCCACAGTCCATAGTCGATCGCTGTCGATTGACTGAGATAGTGTCATGATATAGAGGCGCAGAAAAGCATTGGCAATAGTACGGGCGTCTCCAGCGGGCGTACGATAATTGCTGTTAAGGTCTAGGTATTACAGAACTAGATCTAGAATCTCTGTAGCAAGAGACCTCCCTATCCCGACAACTATATTTGACTCAGGAGAGATCGAGAATCTCCCGCTCGTCGTCCAAAGAACCATTTTGGCAGTACCAAACAGTATTTGAAGCGCCTTCAGCCTGGAGTCCGTAAGTTTACTCCCAAACAATAGCTTCTCCAGCTCTTGCAGCACAAGGACGCAGCTCTGCGTTAGTAGTAGAGATCGACAGAAGTTATCTACGTCTAGGAGAATAGTAATACAGCTCTTCTATAGAGACAAGATCTTCTGAATCTCGCTAACAATGCGCACTCCCGCCAAATTCTTTCCTCTAACGATAACAAGATTCGCTAGTATTTCAATATTCTGCAATCCGAGTAGCAGCTCCCTAACTATCTCTATCGTTGCGTCCGTAGCCTAAGAGAGAATAAGAGAAAATAAATGCCGTAAAGTATCCTGCATATCGTATAGAATGTAATTAATACCGGAGAACTATGTATCGCGTAGCAGCTTATGCTATACGAGCTCTAATATAGCCGGCGAAGTATCTCGCCCCTCTGCAGCACTATACTACTAGCTAGGAAGAGCACCTATAATAAACTAGGTCCGGAGGACTTCTAGTCCCGTGATTTCTATTATAACGAGATATCCTCCCGGTTTGAGGAGAGATCGGATATTACATATAGTCTCGTAGAGACACCGCGTAGCGTGCAGGATATTCGCAGCGATAACAATGTCGTATTCTCCTAGATCAAACCCCTAACCCGCTACGTCCTTTTCGATATCGAGGACCTAAAATGCTATTTTAGCGCTCGAGTCGGAAAAGTTCTTAGCTGCCTTAGAGAAGAAGCCTAGCGATATATCCGTATAAGTATATATGCTGTATTTCTGCCCGATAGTGTCTAAGATGCTACGAGTTATACCTCCTATACCTGTGCCAATTTCCGATATCTTGGCGTAAGGGAACTTAGTTACGATTTGCTTTACTATATAAGAAAGAGCTTAGTTGATCGTTGCGAAGCTATAGCCTTCGAGGTAGAAACGGTTTAGGAGGTTATCCTAGAGTATAACCTCCAAGACATGCTAGTCTTTCGGTCAAACCGTCTTCGAGGCTTTTACTAACAGCGCAGATCAATCTTATGTCTGCCCTATCTCGGTACCGGTTAGTAATAGCTGTAATTATCTCTTCCGAGTCTAGAAGCTATTCGCTCTAGGTAATAGGATATTGTTAATTCCTAGTAGCTTGAACCGCCTTATTCGCAACCTTGAGTATATATCTATAATACTAATTGCAGCGCAAGACTTGTTCTTTACTGAGCTCCCGAATGAGCTTATGCCAATAGTAGAGAGAGACTCGGTCCAACGCTTGGACCAGAGCATCATCGTCTGGCTCTCTCGCTAGTGCGGTAGGCCCAGAAGTGATATCTTGCGTCCACACAGTGCTAGAAAACATGGCTTTGTCATTTTCTGGTGCAGGCTCCGACACGGCTTGCATAGCAATCCCTTCAACCTGCACGAGGGCATCTTGTCCGCCGGTTTGGTAGACACTGATATCACCCGCAAGGAGAGTCGACGTCGCCGTCTCGACAAAAGCATCCACTTCAAGATTAACCGAGTCTGTAGGAGCCAGCAAAGCTGCTGGGGACAACGAAAGCTTTCCAATCTAGACCGGCAAATAAGGCGCCTAGATATAGCTACTCGTAGGGGAGGAGAATGCGATATATAACGCTTGGAAAGCGACGTCTAGGAGCCTAGGATAAATTATATACTCCTAGCTAACCTGTAACTAGTTCTACGAGGCAGAGATCGTTGCAACACCAAGCGCTCTAGTGGCAGTCTGCATTCCCCTGAATAGACCGCGGTAGTCCAAGCCAACCTTCGCTATAGAGGTATAGAATCTGCCGGTGTCTACGTGCACCATGCTGGGCGCCTGGGCCGTCCGCGCAGGAAGCACATTGCACGATGGCTGTCCGAAATGAATCCTCATACGACCGTGACATGCTTTTGTTAATCCGAGGTTGGAAGTCTCTTCGGAGCAGAATGAAATCGCAAAACTGGCTACGAGAAACTCTTTGCTGGCGGACTGCTCGATAGTGTCGCAGCTGAAGATGACTTCTACACCCATTGATCCTGGTGGAATAACAATGGCTCGTGATAAGGTAACATTCTCCAGATCGAAGAGCGCAACGGTACGGTCGCCTGCCAGCTGTCGGGCGGCTTCGAGGGCCATGACTACAAAGCCAGCTCCAGGAAAAAGAATTTGGCCTTGAAAGACGTGTTGTCTCAACCACGCCATCTCTCCATTTCGTAGAATGTTCCTCCATCGCGGGCTGTCGTCGGAGTCATCTGGTACTCTACGCCCCAGAAGCTCGTGATATATATCTTGTCCTAACCGATAACGCCGCGAGATACGAGATTCCCTCCAAAACGGTTGCTAGTGGTCCCAGGAGTAACTCGGCAGGCTCAATACAGACGCCGGAGTAAAGAGATCGAACGTAGCGCGATAGTTGTCAAAACTCACGTGTTTGGGCCCAAGCTGAGACCACAAGAACCCAAGGGCGCCTGACAGAGCCTCGACTTCATCGTCGCCACGCCGCATGACATCAGCATAGGCTGGCGCAATACCTAGAGCAGCCTTGAAAGTCTGCTCTGCGGGTCCCTTCAGAGCAGGATGGGGGCCTATTTCGAGACAAAGGTTAAAGGGGCCTCTGTTCTAAATCGACGTCTCGATAGCTTGCGAGAACATAACGGGGTTCTGTATATTGTCTACCTAGTATTAATCCTTCAAATCCGAACATTCGTCGCTATAGACTTCGCCGTATACACTAGATATCTAAGTGCACTCCGATCTTAGCTTAGAGACCGCGATATTGTACGCTACTAACGATGCAAGGTATAGCTAACTGCATAGTGCTATATAATGCGAATAATAAGCTGTATTAGTATACAGAACTCGTACAAAAATCTTCTCGTCGTCTAGCTAAGACTTTGCTTCTTTAATAGTATCCTTGTCTCCCGATAGCGTAACGCTTGAAGGCGAGTTACTTGCCGCAACCGCAATACGGCCGTCGAAAGGAGAGCTGGAGCAAAACACTAATATATCTTCGTACGATATGCCTATAGCTATTATCTTGCCGGACTGTCCTTGCGCGCTAGTGGCTAGTTTCGCGTAAAAACCGCGATAGTAAGCAATTTGCATAGCAGCAGTACTATTAATAATACCGGCTGCGTAGGCAGCTGCAATCTCGCCGGAAGAGTGTCCGACTACGGCATCTAGTTTAATCTCCGCTTTCTATAGCAGCTCGACGAGCCCTATTTGTATAGCTATGCAAAGGGGCTAAGAAATTGCTGCCTCGGCGACTCTCGATAAAGGCTCTTCTACTATTATCTCCTTATACAAAGACTAAGCCGGTAGATCCTGTAGAGCCTCTAGTGTCTCCTCGCATCGTTAGATACATTCGCAAAAAGCACTAGATTTAGTAGATGCCTATTGCGCGCCTTAGCCCGTAAAAATACCTAGAATGCCCGGCTCTTCGGTAGAAGGTCTTTTCCGCGATACGGTAACACTACTTCTACCGGACTCAGCTACAAATCGATCTATAAAATATAGTAGTCGATCTCTAGTAGAGCTAGAGAAGAATGCTTTATGCTCTAATACAGAGCGCCGCGACTATAGAGTCTATACTACTTCTTCTAAATCTATATCTAGGTAACTGCGTATATGCTCGATAAGCGTCGCAACTAACGCTACGAGGGACCCCTCTAACTAAGCTAAAATAACTAGAGGTCTAATAAAGGCCGATTGCTTATTATATAGTATTTAAGAGCGAGGATCTTTAGTAGTAGGATAATAGCCTTCGAGAATCGCGTATGCATTCGTTCTACTAAATCCAAAGCTATTAACGCTTGCACGTAGTAGTAATATAGGCTTTATTAGTTCTAGCTAGGGCCGAGCCTCGGTAACGACCTCCAAGTTCTAATAGGCGGAACCCTAGAGTAGCAGAAGCCCGGAAACTCGATTTCTGAATTTTGAGCAGCTT
>AWYF02002545.1:0-20666 GCA_000504405.2 Mycosphaerella sp. Ston1
TACTCTAGCTAGAGTAAGTAAGGAGTAGACTATCTATTGCCTATAGGAGGTAACTATACTATATACTCTTATTAACGAGATATACTAGAACTAGACTATAACCGAGATTACGGGTAATAATAAGAAGGTAAAGAAGCTAGCTATCGATTAAGGATACTATTAGACTAATATAGGTAATACCTAAGAGCTTAGTACGCTTTGCGTACTGCCTTATACTCTCCCCTCTTTATATAGATTAAGTAACCTTCAGTTCCTCTATTAATTCTATACTAATCTGCCTATATAATAAATCTATACTTTATCTTCTTCTTCTTACTTACGTACCGTGATTATACCCTACGTTGCAACAAGACCCTAGATAACTAATAAATGCGCAGACCCTTAGAAAGAGTGCGCGTTAGCTATACACCGGGCGGAAACGGGACAACGGTAATTAGTTCTGCTGCTAACGGGAGAACGGCCTCATGTACAACTCGGCCAGAACATACCACGTAGATTGAAGATGGTTGGAGAGAGCATACCTGGGTCGTTGATATGGGACCACGGTCAAAGTCAGAGCTGATAAAGTGAGCTGATGTGAAGAATCATAACCCCGAGTCTATTGGATGCAGAACGATAGACTTTCTGGGTTACCATGCTCCATCTCATCAACGGCAACTCAAAAGTTGGACAGCTCCCAGGACCACATTGGCAAGTTCTTCGAAATGGGTGTACATATATGTGCCTGTGTGGTTGCTGCTCCCCGTCTGGTTCATTGCCTTAAGCAGGTCAGTCAATCGACGGGTTCCATAGCTACATTAAAAGGTATGTAAGGTAGGTGATAGTAGTAGTAGTAGCTCGCTAGTGAATAATTTCTTGGTTGGCAGTTGGACAGACCCCTGTAGTAACGTCGTTCCTTCCTACTTGCTACTTCCTTCCACTTGCACCGGACCGCCCATCCATCTCACCGCACCTCACCTCACCTCACTCCACCTCACCTCACCTCACCTCAACCCACCTCACCTCAATTCACCTCATTGAACCCACCTGTTCAGTCGCGTCCGAAGTGGAGTAGAGGCCAGCCAAGCAAAGCAAAGCAAAGCAAAGCGCGTGCTCAAAGAGAGACAATGACTTCAGCCACCGCGCATCAGTGAATTGCCTGCAGTCCGACTAGATCAGACCAGCAAAGTCCAACGACAAGCTCTCTGCTCCCACCGAATCGATCCCGCACTATTCACGAACGCTCGCCCTCCTACATACATCGACCGCCGTCACTCTCGAGTCTCCCTCGAAACAGGTCGACTGCCTGTTATCACCACGACAATCTGCACATTCATATCGTCGAGAGCACCTCCTCGGACTGCTCGCAACCACGCCCATCTGGCGTTGTACGCCATCGACACATCATCACCACACTCTCTAAGCATCGCCAGCTCACACGATGATCACCCGGATATGGACGAGCCTGCTGCTGGGCTTGCTGGTGTCGTGTCTATGTCAACCAGTAATCGGTGCTGATCGCTGGTTCAACTACCAACAAGACGATGGCGAGACCTTAGTGCTCAACGACAACCGTCAGCCCGCTTTGTATACCAAGGACTTCGGCGACTGCTTGGGCGGCAGCACCATCAATGTCACGCGCTTCGATGTGGCCTACTACAAGGACAACATGACGATTCTGTGGCACATGGCAGGCGAGACTGGCGTTATTGGCGACAGCGTCATGATGAGCATTGGAGTCTACGCCTACGGCGAGAATAGATACGAGCTCATCTTCAATCCTTGTGCTGCCAATATTCAAAGTCTGTGTCCGCTCAATGCGAGTATACCGATAGTGGCCACCACTATCATTCCCGTGAGTGCATCCGATGTGGCTGCCATCATCCCGCTGGCCTTGACCATTCCGGACTTCGAGGGAGAGGCTATATTGCGCATCTTCTCCAATACTACGCAATCGGAGATTGCCTGCTATTCCGCCGTCGTGACGAATGGCGCCTCGTTCAGCCACCCTGCCGCTGTCGGGACTGTGCTGGGACTCTTCACGCTAGTGGCTATGATCGCTTCTTTTGCAACCGCCATCTATGGAGAGGTCGTCCCAACAATGAGATTGCACTACGCGCACTCCCTCTCAGTTGGCGTGGTCTTTGCTGTCTGGCAGCACATCTTCTTCTCCGGGGCTCTCTCAGTTAACTGGGCATCAGTGCTGCCAGCATGGTGGAGCAACTTTGCATGGGCAAGCGGCATGATTTACACCCGAAGCATGCAGGCCAATCTCAATAGCTTCATTGGAAACGACTTAGGTAACACCTCTCAGGTGGGAGCTGCTCAGTCTGGTTCTTCGAATACTGGTATTGGCGGCGGCTTTGACATTAGCTCGATTTACAAGAGGGCTCTCTCTTCTGGCGTCAGGCGAACTGCAAACCACCCTATGTACCACGATCTTGCTGCAAAGATCTACGGTCGGCAAGCAGCCGCCACAGAGTCTACAGCGTCGACTTCGGGCTTCTCAAGCAGGAGCCAAGGCTATCAATGGTATGGAGATCCAGTTCAGAACGGCCTGCCACTACCAGGGAATTATTCAGGCTTCGCGGGAACCCTTGGAGCGGAAAACATATCTGCGAGTACAGCTTTCCTGACTGGTTTTCTCTGGTTCTTGATCATTCTTGTGATCCTGGTCGCAGCAGTCATGGCATTCAAATGGCTTGTAGAAGGGCTGATTCGCGTGAAGTGGATTAAGCAGGATCGATTGAAGTTCTTCCGCGATCATTGGCTCGGCTACAGTGCTGTGGTGGCGCTCCGCATCTGCTATATTGGCTTCTTCGCCATGATGTTCTTGTCCATTTTCCAGTTCACTTACCTCTCTAGCAGCGGGGCTCAAGGCATTGCTGCAATTGCATTCATAATCTTCTTCATCGGCATGCCACTTGCAGCTGCATATGCTGTGTGGTACAAGAAGGCCATTACTGGTACGACCTCTGGTCGGGTCTTCGAGCATAAGACGCTCATGGGCAGGTTTCCCTTTCCCAAAGGATTCGGCAGCAGGAAGGCCCCAGATACCACTTCTGTGGAACGTCAACCGCCGGCCGAGCCAAACCACACGCATGCGGAGAGCAAGTCTAGCACAGTGCCCCTCTGGAAGCGCAAGGCCTCAGCTGAGAAGGTGCCCAGAAGCGCTGGCAACGCGCACAGCGTCCATGATGATGATGACTACATCAAGAAGTTTGGATGGTTAGGAGCTCGCTTCAGACGAACACGGTGGTGGTTCTTCAGCGCTTGGCTCTTTTACGAGTTCATTCGTGCCGTCTTCTATGGCGGCGCGTCCGGCTACTCCCAAGCACAAGTCTTTGGTCTTTTGGTAATCGAGATCATCGCCTTCGGTCTCATCGTCTGGATGAAGCCATATGAGGGCCAGCGACTCAACGTGCTTGTGGTGTACTGCCTTGGCTTCAGCAAGGTCGCTACTGTTGCGCTGTCCGCTGCATTCGACGTGCGCTACAACCTGGCACGTATTCCCACCACGGTCATCGGCATCGTCATCATCGTCATTCAAGGCATACTCACCATCATCACCATGATTGCTATCGTGGTTGGCGCCATCAGCTCATACATGTCCGTGATGCGTAATACGGAAGATTTCCGACCTCGTCGCTGGTATAAGATGCGCGAGAGGTACTTCGACCACCTTGATCGCACTGTTAACGACCTTCCGCGACCACTCAAGGAGAAGAAGTCCAAGCAGCTACCGGCCGAGCCCGAAGAGGTTAAAGTTGGTTTCGAGATGAAAAATGTGAAGCGGGTCGCAAAGATCGAAGACGAAGATAATAACTTCCAAAGCGAGATTGCCACCGGTCTGAACCAGACCTTGGTTAGCACGGAAGACGTATCATCGACAGCCCATGGTAAAAGAGCGATGACGCCTACTGGTGTGAGCCGGGCGAACAGCAGAGCAGCAAGTGTGACAAGCATAAGCACGACGAATCTGCCATACGGTGCACGAACACATAGACCAAGCTGGAGCACTCGAGACTTTCAGCGAGCAGGTCTGATGACGCAGGAAGAGGACGACATGAGCCTGACTGCCGTTGGCGACGATCCCATCACTTCGGTAACGCCTAATAAGCGGCATAGCGGGGTGCCCTCGCACAAGCAACCTTCGCTGCGCACAATGCCCAGTAATGCTTCTTTGCGAGTTGGCGCGGAAGTCAGCAGCACGGATGCCATCGGCGTTGTGCCTGTACCTACCGTTCGGCCCAGAGCAGGAACGATGGGGTCTATTCGGAGCTCACGTCGCGTCTCGGGGGCCTCCTGGGGCATTCCCGAAGATGGTCCAAGCCCGGACCATCTTGCTTTCGAAGTACCGCCTATACCATCGCAGTACTCCTCCAAGAGAAATTCATACATGTCTCTACACAATGACATCGGGGAGCCGAGCAGTAGGCCCACCACGAGCCATCAGCAACATCTTGCACATGCGAGGGGCATTCCGCTCACACCCGCGCTAGAGCACGAGGAGTGGGATCTGAAAATTACAAAGACAAACTCTAAGCCACAATAGCGCTGTGGCTCACCGGTTTGGGACATCTCTTTCGAAGACTATCCTGCGAGTCCATACTCTCGCTCCGGTACCTTCAATTGGATCTGACTTGGCGCAAGCATGAAGAAGACGTGCTTACTTTGGAGATGATTGGAAGAAAGACTAGAAGAAGCGCAATTGATTTTGCATGGCGAACGGCGTAATGAGGTGATTGCGCAAGCAATAACACGAAGAAATGGATGCGTTGAGCGTGCTTTGTGCATGACGGCTCCCAAGAGCAGTCCCACGGTTTTCTAATACTTTTTCTTACGAACATTCCTTGACACATTTCGACAGAAGATACCAGCTCTACCAAGGGCAATACCCCAAATATTGGGGAACCAGATTATGCAGAGCTCTAGCAACAGCCCAAACCTGCCATAACCAGTATGATGGGACGATAGAAGGATGACTGGCATAATCACGGCTGGACCGAACAAAGCAAAACGTGTAGACAGACAGATGAAATCAACAGACGTACCAATGGAACAATGAGTGCTTGATAGACACTGCTGCAAATTGCGTGTTGAAATATGTGAGGACTAACATCTCCTTCAGATCATCAATCACCTCCATCATCTTCATCATTATGGTCATCTCGCGTGAGTTGTAACATGTAGGGAGTAGAGATTCTAGAATACATGATGTACTTGGGAGCTTTTTCCATACAGTAGCACTCACTTCTCACGACCGCAAGTGTGAAGCTCGAAGTCGTGAAGAATCTTCAGAAGACGATGGGTAAGGTAAGTGAGCCAGATGGTGCTGATCGCGCACCTGTCGAACTGGACTCGGCGTGCTGTGTGTGCTTGTTGGCATGAATCAGGCATTACTATAGGCTGTGTAGTAGTATAGTAGAGTACATGTAGCTACATGTACCTTACTATCCACACATCACACAGTAAGCAAATCTGCAAGTGCTTTTGACTAGAACTACCGCGCAGTCCCATTTCCAGCCCTCACAGACTGCGTAGCCGCCGCCGTCCTCCCCTGCTGCTCAAGCACGACCCTCTCCATCTCCCTAAATCCTTCCACGGCCTCGCCATACTTCTCGAACAACCCCTTCGTATATCCATCTGCAACTCTCTTCACAAAGCTGTCTTCGTCCCAGCGCTCGCCAATCAAATCCTCAAACGTCTGTCCGGATTTCCTTTCACAGCCCCAGACGGCTTTGTATGCTGCACCCAAGGCGCACGCATTACCGCCAATGTCTAGTTTGTACACGCCTTCAACACCACCCAAGACTTCGCCTGCGATTTTGGCGATGGCAGGGTTTGCAGAGCCTCCACCTACGAGGTAGACGCGACGAGGCTGCGGCGGGAGGGATGCGCCTGTTTGGGAGTCTTTCTCGGAGTGTACCAAGGCTTGAGAGCGAAGGCGGAGCGAGAGGAATTGCGACTCGATGATGTTACGGGCATCGTCGGAGATAAATTCTGCGGACGTAGCGGCGAGCTTCCGTGTATTGGGGTCGTAGTTGTACCGCCACTGTCCTGAAGGAAGATTGGGCACGATCTCTGGGCGCGGAAAGTAGAGACCAAGTCGCTGTGAGTCCGAGTCGGATTTTTGAGAGAGAGGTGGCGTTGAAACGACGGCGGAGTTGAACTGGTCCCAGTCTTTCGACGAGGAGAGCTGGTCCCGGATCTGTTCTCGAGCGAGGCCGCCGTTCTTGTAGCAGAGCATAAACATGTATAACCCAGATGTTGTGGGGTGATTCATGAAGTGGTAAGCAGGGTCTGGCTTGTACTGGGGTGTGCTCATCAGGAACGTCGTGCTTGTACCCAGCGACACCATCGCGTCAGAGGCTCGTAAAGGGAGCGCGAGAATGGTCGATGGGTTGTCACCGGTAGTAGGGATGATTCGACAGTCCTCCGGAAAGCCATATCTGCCAACGAAGTAGTCACTGATGCAGCCGAAAGCTTTGCCGCCATCCTCTGGTACATGTCCAAGTTTGTCCTTCAGTTCTTCCAGTCCATTTTTGCCACCTGCTGTGAGCGCCAATAGTCTCTCATCCCAAGCGCCCTTTTTGATATTCCAGAGGTTCATACCAGTAACATCAGCAATATCAATCGGCGCAAACCCGCCAAGAAACACTGACGCCAGGAAAGATGATACCAACGAGATTCTCTCTGTCGCGGCATAATGCTCAGGATACTTCTCCCTATATCTCAGAATCTGTGGTCCACTGAATCGGTGATGTGCCTTACTGCCGGTAACCTCAGCCAAAGTTTCCGCATCTCCCAGCTCAGCATCAAACGCATCGCATTGCTTCTGTGTGCTAGCGTCCTGCCAATTCGGGCTCATATCATGTGCGAAAGCTGCAGGTGCCAGCTGCTCTGTCAAAGACTTCCCAGAATCCAGATTCGAGAGAAGTGCCCCAGCATTACGGGACCAGAACACTGTTCCATGTTGCATTCCAGCTCCAGATAGACCTTTCACGCGACTGAAATCAAGACCGGCTTCTCTGAGGCGAGAGAGAACCAAGTCGATGGCATCTAGCCACATTGCAGGTGGCGCAAAGACTTCGCCTTCTGAAGGGTTGGTAAGTACGCCCTTTTCGATGCCATATTTTGAGAGATCTCCATCGAAGTCGACTTTGGCTTCGTGAACCAGTTTGAGACTGGACTCGACAACGATTCCTGTTACTTATCAGTCTTGGGCTCGGGCCATTCAAAACTTCACGATGCTTCTGGTACATATACATACCCTTCAGTTGTTGCGTGGAAAGGTCGAAACCCTGGTAATTCGACGAAGGTAAGCTGGTGGAACTCGAGATGCTCTACACCCTGACTTGCCATGTATAAAGGCGCATCGCGGGCCATAATTCGGTATCCGTAGTGCAATACTGGACGTGTCCTTGTGATCCGGAATGCAGCTACAGCAAGTACAGCTTAAGTGTTTGAACCAAGACTCTAAAGCAGGTCCAACCGTCCAGGTAATGTAAGGAAGCGAGCTCATTTCCCCACATGCAGCTATTTCTATTTAGCCTGATCTGCCTAAGTAGTTCTACAACCTGCAAGCCACACCCGGACGCAACGTATATTCAGTCTTCACGTCGCGAAGCAAATGAATGAAAAACCGAACTGCGGAATAATTGCTTCTGCTAGCTTTAGTCTGGACCTCTAGACTCTAGATGTTGTTATACTTCGTGATACCATCCGATGGGCCTTCCGAGATCCGGAAAGATACCGCCTCTTATCAAGGAGTTGGCATTGCAGTGCTGGACAGAGCCTCTGTGCTCTTGATGCTGGTTGATCTTCTGCGCCCAACTGCGTCGTCGATATCTTTCAATGCTTCCCGGCCACCAATAGCACCTAGTTTCTGTGCCATGAGTGTATTCTGAGTCTGTAAATTAGCCACCTGGTCTCTCAGCAACGAGTTCTCTCTGCGTAACAGATCTGATTGACTGCGGAAGTCGTCTCGCTCGCGCGACACGAGGGACAGCTTATGTCGATCGTCCTTCTTCTTTCGCTTTTCTTCAGCTTTTCGCTCCTCTTTCGCCTTCTTGGCCTCTAGCCTCTCGACCTCTTTGCGATGCTTTTCTTCGGTCTTCCTAAGTTGCTGCTCGATCTTTTCCTTCGTCTTGCCACTTTCGCTCTGATCTTTTTCCTGGGCGTCTTTGATTTTCTGCTCTTCTGCCAAGCGCTTCTTAGCGAGTTGTTGATCGAGCTTCTCACGCTTGTGGACAAGCTTTTGGACCTCCTTCTCGTGGTGGGACATGCCTTTAGTACTCCTTGCCTCCTCGGAAAGGTTACCACTCATGATACTGAGATTGTCCGTTGATGCATCAGGGGCTTGTACCTCTGGGCCCGTACTTTCTCTTTTGAGCTCTTCAGCTGAAAGAAAGGATGCCGTCGATGATGAGTCCGAAGTGTCATCGGACAATTCTGGCTCCGGATGTAAATGCTGCAGCAGTACGCCGGACACTGATGCAGGCGCGTACGCCTCGATACCGGCTCCGATCGCGTTAGTGAAGCCGGACAGATAGCCTCCTTGCGAAGGCTCGTGTGTCGTGGTCGTTGTAGAATACGTGGCGGCAGGAGCAGCTCTTGTCCGCTCCGGTAACTTCGTATTCGATGCTGTTGTCGAAGCCTCTGAGCTGACAGGCGCAGATCCATTCGCCTCGAAAGGCGCTAGAGTGGCGCCCCCATTGTTTGCCTCCTTCTCTGCCTGCTGTATCGAAACTCCTCTCTGCTCATCGAGGTCATCATCAGGGTGCGGTATTTCAGCCAAAGCACATGCCCAATCAAAGAATTTCGTCAGGTCACCAAGCATGGCCTCTGGCGTCCCGCGCTCAACAAGGAAGCGAGGTATACCACCACCTGGATCTGATCTGGTCACCATTATCCATTCCACTGGATTCAGTTCCGGTCTATCTGATGCATTCGCGTCCTTGCCTTGCGCGTCATTTGGTTGAATATCGTTCGACTTCGTCCTAACCAGCTCGGTCATCGACGTCGATTTCGCTGTAGACAATGGTATCTCGCGTATGACCTCGACAGATTCGTACTGACCTCGCACAAGCCCAGATCGAGGGGGACCGTCGGGGTGCGCAACGGGCTTCGATAGTATCATGAAGTGTCTGGGGACATGCGTCTTACCGTCGATATCGACTGCACTCTTGTCAGACAGAGCACTGTCGCTGCTGATGACCAGAGCCACAAAGTCTCTCGGCGTGACCGGACCAGGGAATGCAGCACTCAACTCATACACTTCGAGCTTGCCCACTCCAGGTATATCGATTCTTTCAAGTCGTCTGTCGGCTGCGATGCCTCGCACGGCGCCTGCTCCGGGTCCACCTTGAATCTTCAAAGCCTGTGGGAACTCTCGCATCATCGCTCGCTTGAACCGATCATATCCGATACCCTCGTGAACAGACCGTCTTGCAAACCATGCGCCATGTCGGTCGTTACCGGCCATCTTGTAGAGCCCGACATTGAACGGGTTCTGTTCCTTCTTGAATTTGTACGGCTTTCCCCAGCTCTTTTGCAATTTCACATGGTCCTCGTGAGGCTGAATCGATCGGGCTTCTGAGGCAGTCACATTTTGATGCGAAGTGGCCTGGTTGGGCTCACTTTGCGAGGCTTTTGAAGCATTGAACGGGGTACCATCTGGATTGGGCGGGACGGAATTGATAATGAGCTCGCCGGCCGTTAAGCAGGCCGATGCGAACTGCTTGAGGTCGTCGATAGGGACCTCATTCCAGTCCACCGGCCCCAGATAAGTGAGCGCTTCGTGCAACTCTTTCATGGTCGCTGTCTCGTGGATGAGGGCTCGTGGTGTGAGTGTGAGGAGGTCTTGGAGAAGAAGGTGTGCATGTACATGCCCGTAGACCGAATGCTACATGTCTCGCTGCCCTCAAGTCATGCAGCAAACATTGTAGCAAATGCAATGGCATGTACAACCACAAGTTGAGGTTCCGGTTACATTTCAGGTACACGCTTCGACGCGACTACATCATGGCACAGCTTAGAGCTACCTCATCGAGGTCGCCGGCATGCCATCCAACCATAAGGTACATGTAATGACGATGATGATGATGATGCGCCTAAGGTTGGTTTCATCCCACTTTACGGATCACGAGTCCGCGGAGCTGTCTCCAGCCCATTTGACCCAATAGGAGGAAATTCGGGCTGATGATATGAGGACCCCGCTGAGAAGTAGTACAATATGAGCAGCAATGAGTCGCAACAACTCGTACATGTGTCACAATTTCTCGACAAGCGGCAGCAATAATGCAGTGGCAAGTCAGCGAACGTAGATCCTTTTTGGTGTACGTGTAAAATGACTGTTCAGCGCAGTCAAAAGCAGCATCAGGAGCAGTAGTATGCAAAAACAAGAACGCAATATCAATCGCAACGACAGTCTGACAGTCCTCCAATGTCTCTTTCCCGTTTCTCCGTCTCTACGTCCTTTGTCTCCGTCCATCAGCCCGTCAGGAAACTCATTATCGTACGCACTCCATTTCGCCTTCCACAAGTGCCACGACGTACTCTTGGCACAGATGGCCCGAGTAGTCGGTGGACCCAGTCGAGTTCCCCCAGTAGACGCCGAAGTGAAAGCGCTAGGGGTGTCTCGACTACTTTTTCAATCTGGACAGATGAAAGCTTCATCGTCGAAGTCATGTTAGAGTGTGTCTCATAGCAACTGCTCATGCAGTATTGCTTCGATCTCAGGTTGGGACCCACAACTTGCGTTGCTGGCGGGGAGCCTCTGGGCGGGTGAAGCTGCCTGGGTCGATCTGTCCGTGGGTAGGTAGCGGCGTTGCAGCTTTCTGCTGCTGTTTGTGACTGTTATAATCGGATCCGCCGCGACCGGCGAAACTACCACGGCCTCGGACGCTAACGTTATTGGCGCGAAAGTTGCCGCGCCCACCACGCACATTACCACGCGGAGCAAAGGGCACGGCATGATGGTTGCGTGGTGATCCGCGTTGAGCAGGCACGTTGCCAATGCGTGGAGATTGAGGAGCTTTAGGCAGGTCCTGCTTGAGAGGTGGCTGGGGCTGGCTTTGAGGCTGTGGACCACGGCCGAAGGTATTTGGATCGATGAGATTCGCCTGCGGCTTGTGCAACATTGCAGCTGGCGCGCGTGGCGGTCTGAACACAACCTCGTTGTCCTCGTCCTCGTCCTCGTCGTCTTCCTCGTCCACTGCGTCCTTGGGCGTGATCGGGCGATCGACCTTCTTGACCTCCAAGGGCTTCTCATTGTTATCCTGTCTAGCGTCGATGCTCTGACCCTCACGACTCAGCATTGCTTGCCGATTCTTGGAGTCCCGGTCCTCTCTGCCCACTGCCTCACGCAATTGCTCAAGTCTCTTGGTTTTGATGTCAAAACCTTTGGCGAAGCCGACCTTGCGAGCATCGTTGCACAGGAAGATGAAAGACTCAAGCGCGGCAACGGGATCCAGCTCCTGATGAATGCGCCAGATGATATAGTTGAATAGAGGTTGTAAGCCAGCTGGGACACTAGCGCTTGACGATTGTGGTCGACTGGCAGCTGCATTGAGGGACGCAATACTCTTTGCTGGCAGGCCGACTGCCTTCTGAGGACTAGCCGGGAACGAGAGCGCGCTGGCACTTGAGCGTGGGCTGTGCACGGACGATGGCGACAACGAATCACTAGCTTCCGTGGCACCCGAGCTAAAGGACGCCTTTGCATTCTCGTCGGGAACGATAAGCTTAGCACGACTCTCATAGGAATTGTTGCTGGACTCGGCCAATTCGAAATCATGATCGTAGTTATCCTCCGAGAAGAGCGTGCGCGGCACGACGAAACGCTCGACCAATGCCCATTTCTCGTAGGTGTCCTCGGGTCCTTGTACAGCTACCGAGTGAGGGTACTTATCGGTAGCGTCGTCCAGCCACTGAAGAGTCTCGCGCACATCTTCAGTATGTTTGGTAGTTCCATTCTTTTGTCGGTTCAGCTCATCCAAAGCTGTGTCGTGTCAGTCTCCCGAAACTTCCATATGTCTATGCGTGCCCATGCCACTCACCATGCAGCGGCACAAAGAGGCGGATTTGGTCGTTCTTAACCCACTGCCGAATGCCGTTTCTGGTGCTTCTCTTAACTCCCGCTACCAGTGCCGAGTCGTCGACAATGCAGTTGAATATCTTGCGCGCTGGACGGGTATTTGGCGAGCGGGTCTGCGGCTTTGCGCCATGCTGCGAGACAGGGCGCTGTCGGGAGCGCATGGTTCCTTTTCCGCTCGGCGCGGGCGGTGTTGTCTATGTGATCGCGGTATGAGATAGTGCAGGGAACAATGGAGAGAGAGAGGCAGAAGCAGCAAGCGAAATAGAAAGCGTGTGAGCGGCGCTTGTGACGAAAGTTCCGTGTGGGAGGCAGTGGTCAGGCAGGGACAACAACAGCGCAGTGCCTCGAGTCAAAAGAAATGTAGGCGACACACCACTGAACCTGTAACCATTTTATGCGAGGATGAGTTGGTGGTGGTGAACCATTCATGTGTCGGGTACGCGCATATGGCAATAGGTAGTGTGGTAGTGGTGGCAGCTCAGTTGAAGGCGGTCGAGTCCTAGTCTATTCAGGGCTGGGCAGGTTCGGTTCCTGCGCTGGGAGTGGGAAGGGGCATGCTGTAGGAGCGGTCGTATTTTGCAACTACCTGTCGTTGTGGTTGTGTTGTGAAGGTCTGCGACACAAGTGGGTGGTGAAGTGGAGCATACAGTTATCGGCCTGCCAAGACCGATGATGACCGCCGGTGACCAGTCGCTCCAAATCGCTCCCACCTCCATTATTATTATTATTATTATTAGAACTAGGTACCTTGGTTACATGTACCGCGTCCATTTCAGCGCAACGCTCAATACCTCTCCGCCGGCCTTTCTGTAGAAGCAGAGCCAAAGGATGAAACTCACGCGTAAGTACCTTACCTTAACTTACCTTACCACAGTCCACCTATGTCGATCTGATCTGCTCGTTCGTCGTCTTCACTACCTTAGGTAAGGTATGAACAATCTCCAGCGTAGAACAATAAATGACACCCACGAACCTACATGTATGCCTTGGCCTGCATGCCCTTCTTTCTCACGAATGAAAGCCCTCCGCGCCAAGCTCGTTCTGGTATTACGAAAGGCGGACTCAAGACGTGCAAGAATACATGTACCATCGAGCGTTACCGTGGCATAGCCTACCTAAGGTCCCTATCGCGTCGATGTGAACGTGAGGCGACGATGCGCAAGCCTATACCGTCCTTCCCATGCGAGGCACGGAGAGGGAGGAAATAGAAGTGGAAGACTCGATTTCGTGCAGCGGCGCATTATCACTCTGACCGACCGGTTTGAGGTCCCGGTAAGGTACTCTTCTTCCGCCGATATTCACGCACCAATCTCCCTGTTCTGATCCTCTTTCCCGCCGTATCCCTGCGCCACACGATCTGCACTTCCACTGCTCTGCTCGCTCTGATCTTGCACACTACCATAACCATCTTGCTCTCCACCACTCCCTCCTTGTCCAGTGGTGAACCCACTCATGCCACCTTCCGAGATCGTTTGCCCATATCTGATGTTCTCTGCCGTCTTCTCGCCGCGTTCCGTTCGCTGCTGCTGTGCCTCTGATGTGGCTGATGGATCTTCAGTTGTTCTGTCTGAAGCGGAGCCAAATTGGCCGGTCGACTTCGAAGTTGGAATCACATCTGAGTTCTCGCCCTCGTATCTGCGAGGTATCAGCATGAGTCGAGTGGCAGCTTCGTCAGGTCGTTTACTGAGTCTGTTCGCCGCCCTTCTCTGTATCCATCAAGCTGGAAGACATGTTGTTCCAGAGGCGTGCTGTCTGTCAGAGTGGAAGATCTTGATTGTGTGCTTCAGTATCTTCTCGAAAGGAGGTTCAGAGTGGTGAGGTATGGCCTGTGTGCAACAGTTGAGACGCGCAATTGTTGTTGAGCTGCAACATCCTCAGAGTGGAAGCATTGGAACCTGAAGCTGGAGCTCATCGCAAGCATGACCTCATTGTGACCACCAAATACTGCCGCGTTACATGTACATGTAAGTCTGTCTCATCAGGTGCATACATGTATGAGGAGTCCTCCTCCGTGCGGGAAAGAGCTTTAATTTAGTCGAAGAGGTCATCATCGAGGTCCATGCCCATGAAGTTCCTATGGCATGTCAGTATAGAGTTTCCCAACGTACAATATGTGTTTACTCACATCTCATATATCCGCATGAACTTGGTCACGAAGGCCTCCAAATGGAATATGACCTTCGAGCCCATCCGAATGCGATGCTCGTAGAAGGCCGCCCACTTGACTATCTCAGGCTTCAGGCTGTCGTCCAGCTTTGGCATGAGCTTGAAAGTGAGAGTCTGATTCCTGTCAGCTCGTATTTCGCTCGAGATAAGTTAGACATGTACACACCTTCAATATTGTCGTAGCGGGAATGCAATGTGTCAGCAGATCGTACAGCTTAGCTCGCACTTGCAATATTCTTGCAGGACTCCGCTCCTCAATAATCTCCTTTGCAATGACTTCAATCAATGCCTCCCAATCAGGCGGCGGGATCGGCGTCTTTTCTGATATCTGCTCGTTCTGCGCATGGATGGCCTCGAACATGAGCAGTGCCCTCCTCAAATTCCGCTTCGACTCCTTCGCGATCTTCTTCTCTAGCGGCTCGCAACTCGTATATCGCTCATCCTTGCCAACCCTTGCGAGCACTTCGCAAATCTCGGCCTCCGTCGGTGCGGACACGCGAACAAGCAGACAACGCGATCGAATAGGTGCGATAATATTGGACGTGCTGTTCGCCAATAGAATCAGACGAAGGTTGGGACTGTACTTCTCCATCGTCCGACGCAATGCCGCTTGCGCATCTCGCGTCAATTGATCTGCTTCATTGATGACGACCACTTTGAAGCGCTGCTTCGCCGCAAGGTCGACTTGTTGTGTCTGCGCCACTTCCTTCAACAAATCCTGCACGACCACTCTATCATAGTTGCCCACGTCGGAGGGCGTGATCTCCAGGTGATAGTTTGAGGAGACGATATTGAACTCTAGCTTGCGATTCGAGGTGGTCTGAAAGACTCTGCTGTCTATCTTGATCTTCTCAACTCCCGGGCCATACAGAGCGCGAAGGGTTGCTGTAATGCGAGTCTTCTTGCCCGCTCCTGACGGACCGTATATGAGCAGATGTGGGAAATCGCCGCTGTTCGCGAGGGCGCGAAGTCGTTCAGACAACTCGGGGTGGT
Organism: Mycosphaerella sp. Ston1; assembly: GCA_000504405.2. Lineage (NCBI taxonomy): Eukaryota > Fungi > Ascomycota > Dothideomycetes > Mycosphaerellales > Mycosphaerellaceae > Mycosphaerella > Mycosphaerella sp. Ston1. The sequence continues at coordinate 15,239 of AWYF02002545.1, forward strand.
AGGAGAGTGTTTCGAGCGTGCGCGGGCGGTGTTTGTCTACGAGAAGGGCCATTTTTGCTGGTGTTGAAGAAGTATTACGGATTTGATAGAGACGAGAGTGTTTGACTGAATGATGCGTGTCGAAGAAACGCGTCAAACGCGAGATCGACGCGAATAGTTCTAGTTCTACGGACAGGCCCCCGGCTCCAGGCTCCAGCTGCAGTTAGTCATAAGTACATTAAGTCATTATTAACATTACCACTTCACGTCTTCGAACCACGTTATGAACAGTGTCTCGCCTGTTGAAAGCCCTTATACTCATTCAGAATTATACCTCTTGCCCGCACCCTCGGGAGCCCATCTCCTGTAATGCAAAAACCCGCCGAGCATGTTACTAAAGCGGCCAGGCCGCCTGAAGGTACCTAGTCTTGGTATACCGTATGTAGGTATTTTCTCTTTCTGGCATCATCTGTATCGTCTACGCCTACAGGTATGTACTTCAACAGCAATACTGTTCACATATACCGCCATTAAATGTACGTGGAGGGACACCAAAATCACTTTATGTGCTCTGGGTGCATTACATCACGACACAATTCTCCTCGTCTCTTTTCTGGTCCTTCCGGCTCAACTTGCCATTCTGCGGCATAGCTTTCTCCTTCTTCCCACCGCTTCTCTTCAGTTCTTCCAGTCGCTCGATCGCCTTGGGGAATTTATATGCTGCTCAGAAATCAGTAGTTGCACTTTGCGATGCATACGCCCAAAAGAGGCACACGGGCACTTACAAGCAGATCTCGAGTACCACTTCCTCGCCTCCTCCATACTTTGCGGACACCCTATCCCATTCTCCGTAAAGTAACCCATGGCAAACATAGCCTTCGGGAGAGGAGGTTCCGAGCTAGCAGCTTTTCTCGCCCAAAGGTAAGCCTCAGTATCACTATTCTCCAGAATTCCAGCCGCACCAGTCAAATACCAGCCAGAAAGTGCCAGTTCAGCCCCGTGTTCACCTTGTGCTGCGGCCTTGGTATAGTATGCTATACTTGTACGATTATCAATACCGCAGCCCAGCGATCCATACTCCCATGCTTGGCCAAGACGAAATTGACTATGCTTGTAGCCTAGGCCAGCTGCTTTTTCGAAGAGTTGACGAGCATAAGAATCGTCTGCGACGACTTTATTCCGGATTTCGGGATTTGTGTTCTCACTCTCATATATTTGGGCCAGCTCATGCAAGGCATGTGGGTTATCACCATCTGCCTTTTCAGCGCCACGTTTTAGCCAGATGACAGCTTCGACAATGTTGCGTTGCTGGCCCAGTAGACCTTTGAGAAGAATAGCGCCGAGCTTGTACATGCCAGGACCATCGCCAAGGGTAGCAGCCCGACGATACCATTGTACAGCTTTCGCATAGTCACGGCTGGTGCCGCCGCCTTCCTCAGCTCCCATCTCGCAGCAAACGGCTGTTCTGTAAGCAGATTCGGCATGACCAGATTTGGCAGCTGCTTGATATAGCTTGAAAGCTTCTTTGGGGTCAATTTCAAGACCAAGAGTTCCTGAACCATAGCAGTCTGCCAGGTAGAACTGTGCTTCTGGATAGCCTCCACTCACGAGCTTCTTGAGACGCTTATGAGCATCCATGACGAATTTTTCGCGGTTCTTGCTAGTCGTTCGAGGGTCAGCGCGCCCACCTTCAGTCGCAAGGACGGTAGACGCCTCGACTAATTTCTTGACGAGCACTAATGCCAGCTTCGTGTTGCTCGGGGCATTATCAACCGCAGTGCGCAGGCGGTCGAGCTCAGCATGAGTTACTGGCTGCGCAAATTGATCTATGGAAACCTGCCGCTGATGAGACGCATTACCATTTGCCACCTGGGCAGGAGGAGACGAGTGTGATCCATCATAGTTGCGAGTAGGTGGCGGCTTAGACGGCGGAGGTGCCCCGGCCTGCTCCAGCAGTCCTGGGCGAACCGGTAGAGGATGGAAAGGAAGAGCATCTGGATGGTGAGGAGGAGGATGCTGATCGGGCGCCGATCGCTGTTGACTGAGTGGTGCTCCCATGCCGTTGGATGGCCGTTGCGAAGGCGGGGCGCTTCCTGTCCTGCCCGGATCCGACCAAGTAGTACCTTGACGATCCATCTCAGGACGGGCTGGAAAGCCTCTGCCCATTGGCATGCCGTTGGGCCCTCCTCGTGGATGCATTCCATTCGGCCCGCCTCGCATGCCATGCGGGGGGCCTCGTGGCGCCAACGGCCGTCCTTGTGCATCAAAACGTTGCGGAGGCGGAGGCATATTCCTATATGGTAGAGGTCTGCCGTCATCTAGAGACCGTCTGACCGGAGGCTCATGGGCGAAAGGCGCTCGAGGGGGCTGCATATTGTTGGCAGGACCTTGTCGTAGGCGAGGATCCTGCGCATCTGGAGGCGGTTGTTGCGCATAACCTTGAGGTGGAACTGAAGACGCCCCACCGTTGTAGCCATCATGCCTTGGTGGCCCTCTCTCCGCAGGTGGAAATCTTCGATCACCAGGCGGGTACGGCTGCGCTGACTGCTCATATCGCACGTCTGGCAGTGAAGAAGATTGCGGCCAGCCCGGGTGAACTGATGGGGTTACGGCTGGTGGTAGCGGCGATGCCGAGGAACCGTTCGCCGGCACGCGTTTTCCAAGATGTGATGTCTGTGCTTGAGGCACATTGTCAAAGTCGGGCATATCCGCCTCAATCTCCTCTTCGCGGTTCGTGGGCCTTCTCTGCAGAGGCTTGGGCGCAGGCGCAGGTTCAGCACCATAGTCATCATATATGTCACCTAGGCTAGCAGGTCTGCTGTTCTCCGCGCGTGCGAAGGGCTTCGATGGCAGACTTGCGTGATCGTCATGAAGGGTCGCAGATTGTAGTTGCGACAAAGGCACTGGAGCTTGGTGTACGCCTTGAGAGCGTGCGCCTTGAGACGTGGATGGGCGTGGAGGTATATGCGCAGGGCTGAGTGGCTGTTGGTTGTTATAAACTGGGCTCTGGTGATACTGGGCTCGACTCGTGTCAATAGGCGGAACTGCGCCTGGTCCGCGCGATTGTGGCATATTTCGCCGAATCGGTTCACTTGAAGCATAACCTTGCTGGTTCGAGGACGGTTCCGAATAGTGATTCTGGTGATAGCCATTTGTCTGGCGTGGCGCATCTTGCACAAGGCCAAAGTCGAAGTGCTGATCGATGGGACTGCCTAGCTGATTTGGTGGCGGTGCTTGTGCATAAGCAGGCCTGCCCTGCTGGACATGCTGCGGCGCAGACATCTCATGGCGTCCATTTTGAGGTGGCTCAGGATACAAGTCACTGCGTTGCATGTCAGGCCTGGAAGCAGGATTCTGGTAGCCATTCTCTCCGGAGCCATACGATCGCTTGCTTTCTGAAGTGTTTGGCCCCCGCTCCTGGTCACGACTCCCTTGATCACTTCTTCTTTCCGATTGCTTTGAACCAGGTCTCTCATTCTTCTTCTTGTCGCCGAATACTGGGAAGGCGTTGTCAAATGGTAACGTTTCGGGTGATCTTGCTTCAGTCTTCATTCTGGCCTTCTCTCTCGCCTTCCACTCATCCATGGATGACCTGCCGGTCGGTTGTGGTGGTGCTGGTGGTGGTTGTTGTTGTGTAATCAGAGCCTGCTGCGAAGGTGCATTGCTGTAGCCATTGGAGTACCCATTCGGCTGCTGCACATGCCGGTCTCCAAGTGGTCTCGGGCCGTACTGATCCTGTGAAGGGCGCTGGTCATAACGCTCCCATTGAGGCTGCTGGGTTCTCGGGTCTCCCTGCATAGGTCTGCCATTAGGCGCAGGACCTCGCTGCTGCCCTGGTGGTGCTCTCTGCTGTTGCGCTCTCGGTTGGTATCGAGCATCGTACGACCTGTCTCCAGTCCCGTAGTCCTGCTGCTCGCCATAATGCTCATGCCTGTATTGGTGCTCGTGCTGCTGTGGCCTACTTGGTGCCTGCTCGTAGCCATTACCGTAACCCTGGTCAATGCCACGCTGATACTGCTGGTTGTAGCCACCGTTCAGCAGCTGATCCTGTGGGTAGCTCGCTTGGCCGTATTGCGCGTGGCGCTGGTCGAAGGGCGTGCTCGCGTAGTCGCTGTATTCGTTATAGCCATGCTGGACAGGCGCTGGTGGAGGCTGTGCGCGAGCCTGGTAGGGTCTGCGCGGAGGCTCGTAGGCCGAGTTCTGGTCGTAGGCCATGTTGTGCTGGCGTGCAATTCTCGAAGCTGATGAGCACTATGCCATGTTCGCAGTGTAGATTAGTGGCCCGCAATGGCTCAATGAAGTCTTCGCAGCGGAGACGTCAGGTTGTCTCAGGACTGACTGATATGTGGTCGCACAAATCGTGTCAGAGAGAGGGGGGTGGGAGTGTGGTGTTTTGTCGCAAAGCAGACTCGTTGCCAACAGAGACGCAAGAGACGGCGGTCGCGTCGTCGGGGCGTGCAGATCTAGAACGAGCAGAACTAGGTACCTCAGGCTTTGGGTCTGGTGTTGGTCTGGTTCCACAGTTGCATCGTCTGCACGCGCTCGGCCGTGGACTCGTAGGCCAATGGATCGGTGTGGTCTGAGGAGCGGGACAGTTTGGTGGATGAGGCAGAACTAGAACTAGTGGATACCGTACAACGACGTAGGCATAGGCTACGTAGTTCTACTCCGTAGGGGACGGGACGTCCTCAGCCACGGCTCAGGTACCGCATCAGGTGGTGGTGGCGTCGTCTTGTGATGTGTCCCTTAAGTTCCACCAACATGCTACAGTTACCATCAGCGTTGACAGGAGCAACCCACAAGTGCCGGGAGTGTGAAAGACTGACGGAGAAAGTATAATTAAACCAACTATTGAGCCAAATGAGCGAATAATGTACCTTACCCAAGTTAGAACTACCAGGTACATGTACTTAGTTCTATATAGACGGGATGCCATGTGAGGGGGCGCATCGACCCAGAGCCGTGTAGTACTTCTACCACTTTACAGTTCTGCTGTGTAGAATACAACTATACCTTACCTGAGAGTTCTAGGTCAGGTAGAAATACAACAACAACAACCACAACAACTATATAAGGTAACTTTAGGTATGGAACTTACAACTGCAACCACCTCGCTAGAACATGCGTCGCGACACTGATACGTAATCACGTGCTGTCAGTCGTCTCGACCACCTGAGCCGCACAGATAAGGCTACTACTACTTATCTTAGTTGGGACTCAGACAGCTCGCACTACTCGACCGACCTTCGGCCGGACTACCCTCGTCGATCCTACGCGATTAACTTCCTCTAGCTTCCTCTAGCTTCCTCTAACTTCCTTAGCTAATTATACGCCGGCCCCCAAAAAAGCGAGTAGTGCGAGCGTCTAAGGGCTTTTAGGAATCGTTTTAGTATAGCTTATTTAGGATTTTAGTATACCGCTTTTCTGTCTTTATCGCATATATTACTAA
>KZ105579.1:0-28478 GCA_000504405.2 Mycosphaerella sp. Ston1
GTATATATAGGCAAGAGTACTTATATAAAGCAAATAGAAGCAAATATATACTACTACTACTATTACCGCTACTACCCGATTATTACTATTACTACCGCTATCTAACTATTACTATCGCTATTACTATTACCGTCGCTTACCAGATCGCTACCGCTTACCCGACCGCTACCTTACTGCCGCCGCTACTCTTACTCGTACTACTATAAGCATGCCGAAGATTAGGAAGCCCCGAAAGGGCAAGCCTAGGGTACCTCGAGCTACTACTCCGACGAATATACCTCCTGTTAACTTCGGTAAACTAGCTACGAGTACTACTAGTACTACTATAGGTACCTATAGTAACGACGGAGAGCTACTACAAAAACGAGCTCGAATAGGAGACAGAAGCGGAGATAAAGAGCTACTCTTTATAGAAGATAACAGGGAAGATAATAGCGACGATAGCGACGATAGCGATACTAGCGGCGCTAGCAACGCACCGATTAGTGTTAATCTTAAGGATCTGCATACTAGACTCCTCGCGGTTAATGCCGACAAGGAGGACAATATTAACGAGAGTAATAGGAGCGAGAATAATAAGGTTGACCTAGATCCTTAAGAGTAGCAGAACCTCGCTAACTATTAGGATCGAGGCGCTTCGGATAATAAAGACGATGCAGCGGATAAGCTAGTTAACGCAGATAATAAGCTAGATAGTAAGCTAGCTAATAAGCCAGATAATTAGCTAGCAGATAATCAGACAGCGGGACGACTAGCGGATGTCGGCATAATCGATACTCGTCTATAGTATATACTACTTCCTAGGTTTTCCGATACGTCGGAGGCACTAAAACATATACGTCTGTCTAGTAGAATGCCTAATACAGAGATAGCACTTAGTATTTGGGCTTATATAATCGGTCTTTCTCGACTAGAGTATTAGTCCTTACTCTCAATTTTGCGTGCTGCTACACCTAATAATCTTGCATCGTTACTAGATACCCTCGATATACTTAAGAAGCGTATAAAGGGTATACTGCTACTCCTCGAGTTGCGTATAGAGTCGACGTTGTTACTAGAGCTATAGAGAATACTATCTCGACCGGCGGGTAAGAAGGATACTATAGAGATTTATTCTGAGAAGCTATATTTTTTTAACCCTTAGACCTTCTTTTAAGCATATCTCTTAATACTAGGGATTATAAATAAGATGTACTAGGGTTTAGGCCTGTTCGTTAATTCTCTAGCAGAATTATAGGAGTCTAATATATAGCATTCAAGTATCCGTATCTCGTCTAGAGAATTCGCCGTCTATCCTAGACAACCGCCTAGACAACCGCCTAGACAACCGCCTAGACAACCGCCTAGACAACCGCCTAGACAACCGCCTAGACAACCGCCTAGACAACCGCAGATATAGTCCGCTCGATATGCGCAGCAATATACTAGAAAGCCTAGAGAGCTGATATTTCTATTAGATTTTGTCCGCTTCTAGTATAGCAACAATCCTCGGTGCGAGTGCTATACTACCCTAACTATACGATACCTCGGCGTTATACTCGCAGTAGCTAAGGATATACGTACGATTACTAGCAAACTCGGTACTATTACTCTTAAGATAAGGCGAATAGCTATAGTTGGCTAGCTTCGCTCTCTCTAGGATAAAGGTAATAACCTAGTTAACAATATAGTTCCTATACCCCTAGACAATATAAAGGAGATCTTTATGCTTAGTAACGAAGCGCATATTTATTATGTGCTCCTATTACTCGTCGCACCGATCGACTTCGAGCTCTCTGTCTATTATACCTTTAATAGTACAGTTGCCGAGAACGAACCACTACTACTAGAGACCCTACTAGTGTTTAACTTCCTTATACGCCGCATCGCGTATACTAAGGACAACCTACTAGAAGTGCGACCTATCTAGAAGCAACATCCTATCCGCAGCGAGATCGAAATCGAGCACTTTAGCCGACAAACATTAATCGATAGGTTCTTCCGCCGTAGTATACTAGTTAAGGTAGTACTAATACTCAATTTTACAGACGCCTTTAGTCTGTACCGGAATATATACCGGGCTCTAATAGGGTTCTATATACTTAATAGTGCTTTCACAATTATAGAGCGTAGGCGTCGTACTAACATCTTCCTACTAACGATTAGTCTATATAGTAGCAACCTAGAAGGTATTATTCAGGCTATTAGCTTATTCCTTGTCTAGTTAGATACTAGTATAGTTATGAATATTAATAGAGAAGATACTTTAGTCTATGCGATAATAGCATACTTTATAGGTAATATACTACAGCAACAATATAATAGTAGCTTCCTTATATAGCAGTCGACATTCGGCTGTCGCTTATACTCTATTAACAAGCATTTCTAGAAGTTACTTAATCTGGATCTAGTATCCGAGGGTCGTTATTACTAGGAGATCGTTCGCCTACGCAATCGCATGAATTCTATAAGGTCGAAGGCTAAGAAAGTGCGCTTTACTAGCATAACGAAGGGTATTAGCAATGTACGAAGTATAGATCCGTATTATATATAGCTAGCAATGCAGCGGATTGCACTATTATTAGACATTAACTTTACTAAACCGCCAGAGCCGTACTACTCTAACCTCGGTAGTCTTACGAAGATTGTTGCTAAGTTATTAGGAGAGAGTATCCTTATAGCACCTGCTGCTATCGAATTTTCGAAGGTAATACGGTTATTCCCTTTTCCGCTAGACTGTCTATATCTCCCTGCTCCAATCCGTTATATCGGCAGCTATACGCTAATATAGTATAGTCGGTACTCCTTTATTACTCTAATCCTATTGCGTTGTTAGCTTAGGGCTAAGTATATCCGACTACACTTTCTAAACGCATTACTATTAGTAATAGGCCGCTAGGTAGAGGCTCTTTCTCGCTTGCTTAATATACAAGATCTAGAGATCCTTTATATATATATAATTACTCTATACTATGCACGAATCGGGGCCTCTAACCGGATTCTTATTGCTAACTATCTTACGGTCGGTTAACGGACAACAATAGATACGGAACTTAAGTTAGGCCTAGAAATGTTCTAACTCTTAAATAAGACTGCAGCTATAGCCTCTATCCGGAATCTATATAGCAGGCTTAATAGTACTGCTCTAAGCGGTGCTGCTATACTAGTACTAGTTGCTAATAATAGCCGCAGTTATATAATATCCGGACCTAGAGTTAGAGTTAGAGTTGGAGTTAGAGTTAGAGATAGGCGTAGGCGTAGTAGTCGAAGCCGTGCTCGAGTAGGTCGCAGCCGTAGTAGTAGCCGTAGTAGTAGTACTACGACTACTCCTAGAGACGCAGATGCCGAGGATAACAGTAACTAGGAAATCGACCGTGAACAATAGGGCACTGTCCGCTTAATAGCGCTACGCAAGCTTAACGAACGCCCTAATCTTTATACTAGCCTCTATTATTAGGAGATAATTGCAGAGTACGGCCTTAGTATTAATCTTACTGTCCTTACTAGCGAAGAGATGTACCGGATCTTCAAGGACATAATATATAAGACTAACTATCGCAATCTAGAGCAAGACCTCCTCTAGAGGATTAATTTCGAGATAACAATACGCTTTCTATTAATAGGCAGCATATTAGAGACTAAGCAACCGCTAATTAACTAGATCTAGCAAATTAACTAATAATGCCTAGGGCTATTTAATACTCTGCTACTACTATCCGAGCGAACTGCTGTTTAACGATCGATCCTTAGTAACGACAGCGTAGAAATCGAAGAGTATACGGCTGCCCTTATTAGAGATAAACTGTACTAAAACCCTAAGGCTAGCTCCAAACTTAGTATAAAATTCGCTCGCAACTTAAGTCTACTAGCGTATAGTAGGGAGGCCGATCTAGGTCTAACCTCTAAGCTTACTATCGCATTCCTACGCGAGTACCGTCGCATTAATATTACAGTATTTAGAGACGTGCTATTTAGATATTAGAAGGCAGTCTCGTATAATAATCCGTAGGTGCCGCGTATATATGCATATATATATAAATGCTTTTACTAATTTGATATAGATCCGACTAACGTCGCGTAATAATCTACTACGGAGATTTTATATACTTTAACGACGGCAGCAATACTATATATATATCCTCTACTCTAGCGCGTATTAAGCAGATCTTAACTATTAATATAGGTACTAATATAACATACTACTTCCTCTTACTCTGCCCTAGTACTAAATACGCCGTCGATTATATTACTAGCCTTCGAATATACTAGATATCGGACTACGCTAGCTGCGGGCTATTCGGACTGCTAGCGTTGCGAGGCAAGAAGCAATAGTTAGTACTAGTTAATACAGTTAGTACTGAATTCTCGATTAGTATAAGAGCGGCTATACCTCTAGCTAGCTAGATATTTCTGTATATTAACTAGATTTCTAGAGTAGTACTCTTATTTTAGAGGTGCTGAACGACTAGCGCTACGACTATAGCAGCTAGTAAGTATATATATTATATATATACTGTCCTAGTACTATAGTCAAAGGGTAGACTAGCGCTAACATGCTTAGCTTTATAGCGACGAGCGGTGCGACGAGCGGTGCGACGAGCGGTACGACGAGCGGTGCGACGAGCAACGACGAGCGGCGACGAGCGGTGCGATAAGCGGCGACGAGTAGTACGATAAGCGACGAGCGACGACGAGCGACGACGAGCGGCGACGAGCGACGACGAGCGGCGACGAGCGGTGCAATAAGCGACGACGAGCGGCGACGAGCGGTAACTATATACAATATACGTATATATATATATATACTAAATAGATAAAGCAACGCTAATATATTCAGTCTAATCTCTTTCGTTCCGACTTTTTAACCGACTAGAGCTGCTATAAGACTAACTTTATATTATATGCTGTATATATATATATATATCCGCCGAAGCAACTGCACTAATACACCGGTATAGTATATATATACGATAGAATATATATAGCGCTTAGAATAGGTTAGATAGATCGTAGCGGGCTAGATAGATCGCAGCGGGTTAGATAGATCGTAGCAGGTTAGATAGATCGCAGCGGGTTAGATAGATCGTATATACTAGTAATATGCTTCGTAGTTGTTCTCTATACCCTTCTTTATTCTATTACGGGTGTTTAGCTATAGTATATTATAGTATCTACTATAACGCGCTTGCAGCTAGGTAATTAGCTATATACGGCTTTTATACGGCTACGTATATTTATACGCTGTATTAGTATATACGTAACGTTGCTTAGTATAGATATTTCTTGTCTTATATTATGCTTGTCTACCCGCTTAGGCAGGTTATATAAGCAAGAAATTATATAAGTATAGTTCTGCAGAGACGAATAAAAGGTCTCTTATATAACAGAAACTCTTACAAGTCCGCCGAGTTATACCGAGTCGACCGATTTATTATAGCCTAATTAAGCCTTATAAGTTAATTAGATTATTACTATCTGCCTAGTTCGCTACGTATAGTTTAACTGTTTCGTGCCGACAAAACCTGCGAGTCTTGCAAACAATATACGTCGTTCGCGACATATAATACGGCTTATACGCGTAGAGGGAGACATACGCTTACGAGATAATACGGGTACTCTTGTTATCTACGCATTCACGGATATTAAGACTATATAGTAAGAGCTGTATTCATACGGTATATATACGGGATAAAGCTACCCGGGGCCCCCGCTAATGTACCTACATCATGTTGGTGGTCACTGGTCAGTCGATACCCAGCGGTCTGACAGCTGCGCAGTCGGTCCTAGAACTACAGTAGTACACCAACTACTGCTACTACCTGACTATTACTACTTACGACCACTACTACTACAACAGCAACAACTAGTACTACTACTACTGCTGCTGCTGCTGCTGCTGCTGCAACTACTACCGAGGATGAATGCCATGATGCTGCCCGTATACCGCTCTCATCTCGCACTACAACGAAATTCTGCCTTCACTAAGCTCTGGTGCCACCTCTTCGACACTCACGACCGTCTTCAGCTTGGATTTACCCGTCGCCTTGCCTGACCAGCGTTTGAAGAAGGAGCTCAATCGACGACTATGCGCTTCATCAGCCACTTCACCCGGCGCTTTCGATGTCGCTGCGTGCATTAGCGACTCCAAGCTCATTGTGCAGAGCGCGACAACTTCAGCAAGCTGCTCCATCCCCATAGCCTGCACGTCGTGTGGCAATTGGCCAGTGTGAGGGTCGACGCAATCACGCAACAGATCCTTGATCACAAGAAGATGACAGGCCCTTCGACAGTGACAGTGGTCAAGTTTGCTGTCACTCCGTCCTGACTCGCTGCTGCCTTTGGTGGTCTCCCTATGCGCCCCCAACTTCGTGTCTTCCGTAGGCAAAGAAGCAGCACCACGCTGCTCTTCACTTTCCAAAGAAGCAGTATTCCGGTCCCCTTCGTTCCCCAGAGGAGCGTCAGCATTCTCTGTTGCAATAGTCCGCAAAACAGAAGCACCACCCTCCTCGCTAATGTTCCTAGTCCTCCCCGTCACCCAGTGCTCAGCTTCAACTTCGGCCCGCGTCTGGGGAGCAAGATCAATATGCCTCTTCCTCTCCGCTCCACCAATCTCCAACTGCGCCAGGGACTGCACCGTACTTTGGGGGTCGCGCAGTGCTTGGGCGAGGAGACAGGTCAGCGAAGATAAGTCGAGCAATCCTTCGACGACTTTTCCGAAATCCACGGCCCAAAGGGTTTCCTGCGTTGAGATACGAGCCATGTCGACGCAGACGGAATGTGCGTTGTAGCTCAGGAGTTGACGGTGGGCTTTGGGAAGGTCGGTATAGGACACTCCGCCCTCTGCCGCGTGGTCATTGCCACTGGGGCGGCTGAAAGGGTTCTTCATAGTGATGGCAATGACGATGGTCGATGATGATGCTGATGCTGATAATAACAATAATCACAATACTGGCGCTGATGCCATGATTGTCTGGACTGTATGAATGTTGCTCCGGCGATAAGAATGTGCGAAGAAATAAAAGGCAGGAGAGATGATGCTTTGAATTCTTCCAACCCAAGAGAATAGAAAAGGTTCCAGGTTGACTTACTTATATATATGGATGTCCCGAAAAGCTTCCATTCTTTTTCTTTGGAGGTAGGTATATGAATACCATTTCGGGTACCCAAAGGTTCAGTTAGGTAAGGTGAGTCGGTATGAAGGTAGGTACCTTCGGAAGGTCGGTGAGTACCATGGAAATACAGTACCTTATGCTTGCCGCTGTTCCTGCTGGAAATGCTACCTGGTTGATGGACAGAGTCGCTTCACTTATGTACCTATGTACCTAGTTAGATGGTGTTGTCTGGTCAAATGCAGGTAGCACCTGAGGTTAGATCAGGACAAGCTGCAGTGACTGCTGAGAGGATGATATTAAGATGTAAGGTCAGGTACATGTACATGTACCTTACTTAGCTATGTCGCTCGTGGATGCCAGATGGTAACAATAGTAAGGTACTTACCCTATAGACAGACGCAATCTCTCTCTCACACACACACTCACCCTCTCTCCATCTCCTTCTTCCTGAGTATTCCGCCGAGAAATTCGAAGAGTCATCACGTTCGATCCCTTCCCCATATGAACGCCACGCTGAAAAGATCAGGTACATGTAGCCTTCGCCCAGATACAGTACATGTATCCATAGAAGTTCCCGTCATATACACATCATCATGATCGTTGCCGATGGCATATCAACTTGTATAAATCCCCGCCGCCATCATGCACTTTCCAATGCCCTTGGGCAGAAAGAAAGCAAAAAGAAAGGTCAACACATGAACAGTTATTTCACGATTTCCACAATAGCAGTCTTGTCTTTCTCTCAAATCTCAAATCCACCTTCATAAAACGTCGTCGTCCTCTTGACAGGCTGTGGCCTCGCGGGAGCAGGTTCCGTAGCAGACTTCTTGAGCCCCACTTTCACACTCGTCGTCGAACCTTTGGCAGCACTCGATTTCCTCCTCGAAGTAGTGGTAGTAGTAGGAGGCAGTACATCTGCCACACTCTTCGAAGGAGCAGAAGTGGATACGGCTCCAGCTGAAATGGAAACTTTCCTCTCCTTGCCCTTCTCCCGCTTGCTTCCCGCTCGCACAGGTATCCCCGCCTGTCCATCGCGATTACTCCTCCACACCCCTCCATCCGCAAACCACTCTTCCTTCCAAATCTCCGCCTGCCGCTTCACATCTTCTAAACACGCCTCTCCCGCCTCCCAAGCCGCTTTTCGATGCGGTGCAGAAACAGCAATCAAGATACTCTCGTCCCCAATATCGACTTGTCCTAGCCGGTGGACGATCGAAATGGCAGTGAGGTGGTGTTGTCGTTTGATGTGGCAGGCAATGCGCGAGAGGGTCTTGAGGGCCAGGGGAGCGTAGGTGCTGTAGGAGAGGTGGGTGACGGGGCGGGAGGAGAAGGAGTCGCGGGTGCAGCCGGCGAAGAGCACGACGGCGCCGGCTTTGGGGCTTTTGACGAGGGACAATTGGGCAGAGGCGTCGAGCGGGGCGTGGGTGAGACTGACGTGGACGTGCTCTTCGTCTTGTCTGCTCTGTTCGCCGGGGAATGTCGTATCTGCTGCTATTGTTGGTGGTGGTGGTGGTGGTTCTTCGTTACTGCTTTCTGCAGCGCCCATGATGGAGTATGTATGTTCTTGTGGTGCTCTGTGTGGTGAGGATCGGGGCGAGGTCTCTAGCTCAACTTCCTCCTCTCCCGTAGTTCTATTCGTCGTGGTCGAGATATTATTGGTGGCAGTGTTTCGACGAGAACGAAGCATGATTTATTGAGCATTAATACCATATGGGGATACCGCCTTGACTACCTTTTAGTGCTGGCAATCTGCCGCTGCCCACACGACCAGCTCGAGTCTACTGAACCGGACTGGGTCATACCAAGCAGATCCGCTCAAATGCCTCGTCACATGGAGTGCATCACCCGATGAAGTGCACTGGACTCGAGGTGCAGATCGCGGGGCACGGAACACGGGAACAGGCGACTCTTCGGCCGGCGGCGAAGCTCGGCACTGTGGAGCCGAGCCGAGCACCGACGGGCCGCCGGAGGCTGGAGAGCTCGAGACACCAGCGCGTCAACTCGTCCTTCTTTCTTCCTTCTTGGCCCAATAACAGACGACAGCACACGTGAGTTCCATCCATCACCACCACGACAAAGCACGACTGCATCGGCTGACAGAGATAGACTACCGTATCACCCCCACCCCTTCGATTTCTCCCCGCCCAGGCGACGCGCATATCACTCAGGAGGCGGCGCGACAAACACTCATCTTTCATTGCTGTTGTATCATCGGAATTTGCATCGAAAAGGCATCGCGACTGGTGTCGTGCTCACGCGAAAAGTTGTGACCTGACAAGAACAGGAACAGCGACCATTGTACTATTACTGCTTTCCAGCTTGCCATTTGAACATTGAAGTTGAAGGAGAAGCAAGAAGAGAAAAGACGAAGAGAAGAGAAGAAGAAAGAAGAAGAGAAGGAAAGAGAAAGGAGAAGAAGAGGAAGAGAGGAAGAAGAAGAAGAAAGAGTTCAACTGTACGTATGTCTGCATATCGATGGTGGAGCGCGGGAACAGGAGACCAGCAGCCAGGGCGCATGTATCAT
Source organism: Mycosphaerella sp. Ston1 (assembly GCA_000504405.2). Taxonomy (NCBI): domain Eukaryota; kingdom Fungi; phylum Ascomycota; class Dothideomycetes; order Mycosphaerellales; family Mycosphaerellaceae; genus Mycosphaerella; species Mycosphaerella sp. Ston1. The sequence goes on from KZ105579.1 coordinate 9,616, forward strand.
GATCATCACCGAGACCACGAGACTGATTGTACAATAACCAGACCTACTTGGCCCGCGACGACGGACTTGTACATAACTCACTCGCTGCAAACAGGCGCATCTGATCACAAAGCTCATCTCTCGATTGACGATTGATCTCTGATCTGAGTGACATCATCTTGCTCTCGTCTGCTTCCCCATACTGCGCTGCGCATCCCCTTTGCCCATCATGTCGGGTGAGGACGATACCTTCGACCTTGACATCTACGGCGACGAAGAGAACCAACAGCAGCAACAGCCAGAACAGCAGCAACAGGAAGAAAATCCAGAAGATCGCATAGACTTTGGCGATGATTCATATGATCAAAACGGCAACGCCTACGATGCCCACCAAGACGCCAACACGGCCGTCAAAGAAGACCCATCTGCCAACCAAGCAGCAGCAGTCGGTCAAAAACGCAAGGCCCCTGACGACGGCTACGATGATCACCAAACAACATCCAATGTTGCTGCTACTCCCTCGAACTCCGCCACTCCCTCTGTCCGTCCCGCGTCCTCAGCAGCAACAGCACAAGTCGACGCCAACGCAACCCTCGCCCTCAAATTCTCCGACCTGCACTGGTGGACCACCGAAGAAGACCTCCGTTTCTTTTGCGCCACCGCAGGCGTAGAATCCCAACTCCTCGACATTGCGTTCGGCGAACACAAAATCAACGGCAAATCTCGTGGAGAAGCATATCTCGAATTCTCCTCTCGAGAGGCTTGCTCCGCTGTCAAGAAAGCGGTGGAAGCTCGCGACGAGCCCGTCAAACAAGAAGATGGCAAAGTCGCGCTAGAGGGCAAGAGAAAGAATCAATTCCAAGTGTGGTATGCAGATCAGAGGTTGGGCAACCCATTCAAGGGACGCGATTCAGGTCAAGCCACCAAGAAGGATGCTGGAGCTTACAATTCTGCTCCTGTCAGAGGTGGTGGATATCAGGGCGCTAGAGGTGGAGGTTTCCAACCTAGGGGTGGCTTCCAATCTAGAGGTGGTGGCGGAGGTGGATTTCAATCGCGTGGTGGAGGCTATCAACAACAACAAAACGCTCAGGCTTTCGGTATGAATGGCGCTGGTGGTGCTGCCGGCTTTGGCAATGCCTATGGAAATGCTAATCCTATGATGGGAGGCATGATGGCTAACCCGATGATGGCCATGGGTATGGGATTTCGAGGTGGTTTCGGTGGCGCTGGTATGATGGGCGGTGGAATGAGAGGCAACTTCAACGCTAGAGGCGGTGGATACGGCGGTTTTCGGGGTGGTTTCCAGGGCGGGCAGGGTTTCCAACAACAGCAACAACAGGGCGCATTTCAACAGCAGCAACAGCAACAGGGCTTTGGAATGCAGGCTGGAGGCGCGAATAAGAGAGCGAGACAGGAATGAGATGCTTCGTCTGACTCTTTGCTTGGTAAGTGACTAAGCAGGTCGCTGCGACGATAAAAATGGCTGGCTGTGACGATCCATGTCCGGAGACAAATCTGCCACAGCGCTGTTCTTCTCTGTACAGTACAGTATGCTACATCACCGTCTTCTCTTCAATCGGTGATGGATATCGATTTTGTCAAGCACGCAAGCCAGCAAGCAAGCAAACAAAATAAAGATTCGAATAAGTACCTTATTGACGACAGTGTTTGTCACTATTATCCGATCAGATCTTATCATTAACGGTAAACATACTAACAGCAGGCACGGAGTCCCATTTCCTCAGATGACTGCGTAAGGTAAGTGAAAACTTACGCAAGAGATGGCAGGCGGAGTTCTTGTGATTCTCATTTCCTCGCTTTATATGGAAGGTGTTGTTCATGCTGTATGAGGTATGTTTTTTGCTGATGGCTTGTTTGTCAAAACCGTAGACAACAAATTGACACGACAAGCAAGTTCACTTCTTCAACAATAAGGTATTTCAGCAACGTGTGGATTGATCCGAATCTTTACTCACTTGGACTGCTTCTTCTCTCATTTCTGAAAAGCGTGGGGGCTGATCCGGAGCGCGTCTAATATGAAGACATTCTACTTGGTATTGCTCACCACAGCAACTTCGCAGGGAAACATCATCTTCAACCGCGTGCAGCCCAGCTGTAGCTATGCTCAGTACTACACTTCCTCTGGGTGTTTGCGGGGACAAATGTGCTTGGAGAATAACACGTTGAGTCTCATAGCTGATCTTCCCCTTTTCTTGTCTATCCTTGCTCACGCTGTCACAGATGTATTGCTGCGCAGACAGGGACTCGCCCACCACTTCAAATGCTCGACAATGAGCCGACTCTACGAGCATCGTCCACAACTTCATCTGCGCCACAACCGACTGGTCCTGTCACAACAGATGGATCTTGCGGAGCGAATAACAATGGTGCACTCTGCGGCGACTGGCATCTCGGTAGCTGCTGTTCCATGTATGGTTTCTGCGGCAACTCGAGTTCTCACTGCGGTGAAGGTTGCCAATCTGGACCTTGCAGCCAAGCTCCGACGATTCCTGTACCAGAACCATCTGCTGCACCTCCAAATACCCACCCGGGCTCGTTCACGATCGTAGGAGATTCCGGTGTGCCAGCTATGCATGCAGCGCTGATGCCGAACGGTCGTCTGGTGTTTCTGGACAAGGTGGAGAATTATACTCATCTCACATTAGGAGATGGCTATTATGCGTATAGCTCGGAGTATGATCCTGCTACGAACGAGGCAGTTCCACTTTCGTACCAAACCAATGCCTTCTGTGCAGGAGGTACCTTCTTGGCGAATGGTACGCTGCTAGCTGTGGGCGGGAATGGTAATTTGAGCTGGCTGGACCCCACGGTCGCGGATGGATGGCGAGGTATACGCTACTTGACACGCTCCGCATCTGACAGCTCGTTGAACGGGGCGAGTTGGGTGGAACCAGGAAACCAGCTCGACACCCCTCGTTGGTATCCGAGTGTGCAGACTATGCCCGACGGGACGATATTCGTTGCATCAGGGAGTTTGAATGGTCTCGATCCCGCTCAGAATGCGAATAACAATCCGACATACGAGATTCTTGACCAGAGTGGCATCACGCGAGGTCAATCGATCCCCATGGACATTCTCGTCAAAACACAGCCCTACTACATGTATCCCTTCATCCACCTCCTTTCCGATAGTAGCTTGTTCATTTTCGTCTCCAAATCCTCCGAAATCTTCAACCTCTCCGCAAACAGCACCATCAAGACTCTCCCCGACTTACCAGGCGACTACCGCACCTATCCCAACACCGGCAGCTCCGTCCTCCTCCCCCTCTCATCCACCAACGCCTGGTCTCCCGACATTCTCATCTGCGGCGGCGGCGCCTATCAAGACCTCACCTCCCCCACAGACGCCTCCTGCGGCCGCATCCAACCTCTCTCCTCCTCCTCCTCCAACCCCACCTGGGAGATGGACAGCATGCCGCACGGCCGCACCATGCTCGAAGGCATCCTCCTCCCCGACGGCACCGTCCTCTTCCTCAACGGCGCAAACCAAGGCTCTCAGGGCTTCGGGCTCGCTACCTCTCCCACCCTCCAAGTCCTGATCTACGACCCTGCAGCCCCCCTCGGCGCACGCTGGACTCGAGGCGCGAATAGTACGATTCCGAGATTATATCATTCTTCTGCTGTACTGCTTCTCGACGGAACGGTGCTCGTGGCGGGGAGTAATCCGAATCCAATGCCTGTTGTGGAGTCTAATGCGGAAAATCCTTTTGTGACGGAATTTCGGACGGAGATTTATACTCCTCCGTACCTTTCTTCTTCTTCTGCTTCTTCTTCTGCGGGAAATGATGTCAAAAGACCGACTAACGTTATCCTATCATCTTTAGACTTGGATGCCGATGGCTCGGAATTCGAAATCTCATTTCAAATTCCAGATGATGCGGGAGAGGATGATGATGATGTTCACGACGTGCGAGTGGCTCTCTATCATGGAGGGTTTGTGACGCATTCTTTGCACATGGGACATCGGATGTTGTTTTTGGATGTGGAGGAGTTGGGAAAAAATTTAAATGGGAAGCTGGAGCAGAGGAGGAGGAGGTTGCAGGTTCGGATGCCTGCTGATGGGAATCTGGCGCCGCCGGGGCCGTATGTGGTTTATGTGGTTGTGGACGGGGTTCCGGCGGTGGGACAGGTTGTTATGGTTGGGGGAGGAGAGGAGAGGAAGAAGAAGGGGCTGAGTGGAAGGGGGTTTGAGAAGAAGAGTCAGGTTGGGATTTGGGGAGTTGCGGGTTTGGTGAGCTTTGTGGGGAGGTGGTTGTGATTGCAGCGGGTCTGGTCTTTTTGTTTTGGAGTTTGGGGTCTGGACAAAAGTAAGTGCTTTACCAAATATGGAGAGTTGGGCTGGTGCCTAGAGGAGAGAGTCAGTAGAGACGCTCGAGAAGCTGATGACTCCTCGTGACAAGTCCCACTCATGAAGGCCAGATATCGGATCCTTACCACATCGAAGATTGAGAGTGAAGTCCACTTGTTCCAGCACGACCAGTGACATCTCATCAGTAGGGTGAGAAAGGTGAATAACTTCATTCTTGCCTGACAAGGACTTCGAGGCTACGCTTTAGCACTCCATCCCATCCCAACTCTCGACCATCTCGTCGCAATGATCAAACCTCCTCCCAGAAACAACGTCGCGCCACAAAACACCTGCAAACCCAACCAACTAGGATCCCGATCCAGCAACACACCAGCAATAGGTGTACCAATGAGCAGTCCCAGCGAAGCGCAAAACGTATTCATGCCCAGTCTGCCTCCGACAATACTCATATCATCCGTAATACTCACCACCGTACTCGACTGCAGCGACACAAACGCTCCACTAAAAGCTCCATACAAAACCGACCACACAATCAATCCTGCCACTGTCGACGAAGATGTCATCGCCACCCAACAAAACCCCAACACGCCCGCGATCAGAGTACAAATCGACAAGACATTCAACGGTCCCACGAAGTCTGCGAAGAACGACGGCGCGATCCGTCCGAGAATCGACCCTGCGGAGAGGATGGGTAGCATGTAGAAAGCCAAATTCTCGCCGAGTCCGGCTTTGGAGGAAGAAAACGTGCTGATGTAGAAGAAGGGAATGTAGAGACCGATGAAGCCGACGAACGACGCGAGACTGAAGAGCGTGAAAGGGAGTTCTTGGAAACCGGTAAAATCGACGAGTTGGCGTTTGACAGGAGGAGGCACTGCAGCAGCAGCTACTCCGAGGAGGTTGCGGCGTTGCTTCAGGAGAAAACACGGCGGGATTTGAGTCACGAGAGCGACGAAACCGAGGATTCTTGTCGTCCAGCCAAAGGACAAATGATGCGTATCCATCAATCGATGGAAGAGAATCGTATACACCACCCCACCAAGACTCGATCCACTCGCCGCAATACCGAGGACGAAACTCCTTTTCGTGGAAAAGTAGGTCGGGATGATGGTGACGCAGACGATGAAGAGAAAGCCATGGCCGATTCCCATGCAGAGCCCCTGCGCGAGCATCAGTTGCCAGTAGTCTGTGCAGAGCGAAGTCATCATGAGACCGAAGACGACTAGGAATGAGCCGCTGAAGACCAGCACGCGCGTGTGCCCGCGGTCGCAGAGGGGGCCGGCGAAAATTGTGGTGCAGCAGAGGAGGAAGGCTTCGATGGACCCGATCCAGGAGATGGAGGAGGCGCTGGTAATGGGGAGGAGGGTCGTGCCGTAGTAGACTTGGAAGACGCCGAAGCCGTTGATGAGGCCCCTATCTATCTGGTCAGTCATGTATGTTTTATCGATTGTTTATCGGGAGCAGATGATTGAGAGGGATATATATATTACCATGAATTGAAAAACATGAAAAAGCCACAGAGGACTTGTAGCCATGCTGTCAACCCGCCATTGGGAATGTATGGCGTTTCTGGCTGCGACAGCAGAGAGGGCACAATCGCTAAGCGTGCATCGAGGTCGTTGTTGTGTAGTAGTCCATAGTTGTCTTGGCCTTGTTGTTGTTTCTCGGCATCGTGGAGGGAAGGTGCATGCGAAGTGAATGGTGTGTAATCTGGTGAGCCGGTGCTCTTTTCTTCCACTGACATGTTGCGATGTGGCAATGTCGACATGTTGTCGTTGTTGTTATTGCTGTTGTGTTCTTCTCTGGGAACGATGCGATGTGGCATTGCAGACATGATATCTTTTGTTCCATACAGGAGATGGAAAAGTAGTTCTAGACCTACCAGTCCATCGTCGGAGAGGAACGGAATGCGTCTCCATCCATCATGAGTGAGTACAACGTCTGTACTACCGTGAGACACCTGCCGAGAATCTATACCGCGTGCTCTGCCATCGTTCTAGGTGACACAACCGTTAAAAAAATCTGAGTACACTCAAGCCAAATATTAGTTTCTACTTTAGTCTTGAGTTTTGCATGCTCGGACAACAGGCGTGGATGCCGCGACGAAGATGCCGACATAATGGCACATGGCCATTGCCTTATTTCGGCGCATATCAGACAGTTGAGTGGAGACGTAGCCAGTAAATGGCGTGAGGATCCAAATAACGGAGGGTTTTTTAGGGTGAAAAAAACCATCTTGGAGCCCGGATGTTGTCTTCGGCAGCCAAGCCGGCAAGGGGGAAGAAATCTGATCCTGGGTTGGTAGCAGTCGTTTCGAGATGCATAGATATGAGTATTATAGTGGCGTGTGGAATCGTTCGAGTTGTCGTTCGAGTTGTCTTTCGATTTTGCTTTCGAGTCTTTGCCCCTGATTGGGTTTTGTGAAGTGAAAGTGAAAGAATATCTCCTGGTCCTGGTCCTGATCCTTGGCCCTGTCCGTGTGGTTGTCGCCAAGCATATCGCTTGGCCACTCCGACCATCCTCGCTCCATCCTTCGATGGCGACGACATGTGTATCTCTCTCTCCTCCTGGGTCAGGCCAACATCGGATGCCTGGCCATCTCCCACCAAATCCTTCTAATGCGAACCAGAAGCGTAACAAGCATTGACGACGGATGGAATGGTCGTGCCTCCCGTTCGAAGACAGAGTATACATGTAGTACAGACATCCATCTCTCTTACCATATTCGTGTCGACAAGCTCGATAAAACAAGCAAGAATGGTCACGGCACCCAGCATCTACAGACTATATTTCACCATACGAAAGACGGCTGGAGAAACATATGTATACAGCAGCCCCAGGAGCTTCACGCAGGAGCTTGATGCAAGATTCGAAGGGAGAACCGCACTCCAGATGGAAATAGCAGAAAAACTGAGACACAATAGTCATTGTTGTCGCAAGAGCTGACGATGGCCCGTTCATTGAGGCAGCACATAAGACATTGGCAATACACGCATGAACGTTCCGTCACTGTCTCATGCGCGAGCTGCGTCAGTCACTTGTGTGTACTGCCTTCACTGCAACTATTCGACGATGGATCACACGATTCGTTCTTCACTCTGGCCGGGAATACTAGAGAACGCCCGGAGAGTCACTATCACAAGACGCTCTTCAGGAGTTCATAAAGGTCGTTCAAATGATATGACATTCCACAGCAAGAACGCACAGGGCTGTCAATTCACTCTTAACGACCGGAGACATGGTCACAATGATCTTTGACTGCATGAGCTGCGGCAAGACAATCACCTGGAAAGGTCGTGCCATCGACGTCCCACAACACAACCCCATTTGCAAGGATTGTCAAGACAAGAACGTTACTCAAGATGATCATCCACGGGGAACGAAGCGACCAGCGAGCGGCGATCTGCGAGGCGATGAGCCAGCTTGCCAGCGACGGCGTATCGATTCACTGGGACACCAGTCCGCACCACGAAGGAGCCAGTCGCCTGGAGTCGAGAACCCGACCTCTACCTCGCAACATCTCCACGAGGTTGATTTCGAGACTGGCGACTGGCCAGGCGATCACCAAGAACTGTTCGACAGATGTGTCCGTGAACATGATCTGTCCAGCCTACAGCCCCCTAAAAGGCCAGGTCTCATTCTGCGAGACTTATGCTGTCGTATCACGGACTACAGTGGTACCGTCGATCGCTTCATCAACAAGTTCATGCCTGCATTGGGAGGATACAGGGGCTCTCTGGAGAAAGAGAGGGAGAGGCTAGCAATATGGATGGACTCCATGCAGGCTGATGGGAGCCCGTCCGGAAAGACTCCCAATTTCGATGAAGCACACCATCAGTATGCAGATGATGAGAGCATTTTCGTCAAGAAAATGGAGAACATGTTCGCAACTCTCTTCGCAACCGCATTAGATCACCAGTACCTCCATCTCATCGCCGAAGGCGTCGAATGCGGACACCTCATTGCACAACCTCATTGCCCGGGGGAAGACGCGGGAAAGACCGACCACAAGACTCAAGGATCGAGTACTGACGAGGAGTGGACGGTAGAGCGCATCGTCGTCTACCTGCGGGCTGTGACCATTGTCGAGCATCACCCTGAATGGTCACGTCCCCGCGAACGCATCGCCCGCTTCTGTCACGAACAAGGGCTAGAAAGCACTCCAGACGACCTCGAGCCATGTCACGCTCTAATGGCAGACCTCGTACGGCTGAGGAGGCCTCAACATGTCGTCCGAAAAGACCAGTACAACAGTAGCGGGCTTCCACAGAATTGGCTTATACGGAAATTCGACGCCAAAGAACGCCAGATCTCCAGACTGCAACGCAAAGTCGATAGCCTAGCGTTTGACAACAGGAAGCTCCAAGATGACAACAAGAAGCTCCAAACAAAAGTCGTCTTCGCGCAAGCTCGAAGCCTATTCGAGCAGCTTTCCGCAAACGTTGTGCCCCGAGGGAAAAACATACCTAAAGCAATGCCCAGAGGGAGAAAACCCACATCCACAGCGAAATGGATGCAATGGGTCGAGGATGCTGTCACGGCTTATTTCAAATTGCATCCCATAGCAAGACGTGTTGCACACCCGTTTCACCCTTTGGTGGTGACGTGTGGCATGCGGCAAGATACTCTGATTACATTTATGAAGCCCTTGTACGGCAGTTTTAGCAATGAGATTCATGGAATGTGGAACAGAGCCCTCATGGACGAGACTGGGTTGGAGAAACAGGTAGAAAGGAAACTGCTGGAGGGGATGAAGGCCAAGGCGTTGGATGATGATGGGAGCGTGGATATTGAGAGGGAGAGAAGGAGATATCCCTTAGATATGAGATGTTGATGGTGGAATCTGCGTGCACGTCGAAACAGGAGTGGGTGAATTTCGCAGCACTGTTGAGAGATACAGGATGCGGAAGACTGTTGTTATCACTGGTGATTTAGCTTATTGTTATAGGTATGTTTCAGGCTCTGCTAGAGAGCACGAGCGAGGGTCATATCACGTCCTATTCTTTCCTTGCGGAAGAATGGTTGCTTGTAGTGATCAACTACGGGCCGATACCTCACCAGCAATCTTCCACAGGCGCCTTGCGCAAACATGGCATCACTATCTAGGCTTCGGGCTCGACGTCTCTTGTGATTGTGATGAAGACCAGAGCGTCTGAGTTATCGATTTGATAGTCTCGGATGTTGAGACAGTGAGTAGCCAGCTACGAAGTCACAGACATATCGGCTCTGGTGAGACTCCAGTAGGAACACTTAAGCCTATTGACGTCCGTCGATCAGACACCAAGACTCCCAATCCGCAACAGTCGTCCTCATTATCCGTTATTCGTAAATCTCGCAAGGGGGGTATCATCTCTTCCTGTGAACCATGCATTCACCTCCTCTTAATCTTATTCGGCAGCAACGCCGTCGTCACGACACATCCCAACGTGATCCCTCCCGCCAAATACAAGAACCTTTTGATCGTATCCGGATTCTTCAACCCCTCCTCTCCTTGCATCTTTTCCGCAATCAACGGCGCCAAAATCGAAAAGAGTCGGCCCCAAGTCGTGGCAAGCCCAACTGCAGTGCCTCTGATTTCTGCGGGAAAGACCTCGGGTGTCCAGCCGTAGAGCACAGCATTGAACATGCTTTGGAAGAAGTGCTCCATAGCGTTCAGGCCGATGTTCGACGCTTGTGAGTTCACGGCGCTGAACGCGATGATCGAACAACCCATGAACCCGGACGAGAGTGTCATGGTCCATTTCCGCCCCAATTTGGGGACTCGGACAAGCATGGCTCCTATGGTGACGCCGATGATGCCTGGGCTGTAAATGGCAATGTAGTTGCGGTAGGTCTGTCTGAGAGTCAGATCGATCTCGGCGTTCTTGATGGCGATGATCTTGGGGAGGTAATAGCCGGCCAGCGTGAAGCCAAAGAAGTCGAAGATATATGTCAGCCAGACGAGAATCGTGATTCGGATCATTTGCTTGCCCTGGAAGAGTTGCTGGTACTTGGACATATGCGTCTGCATCTTCTTCGTCCAGTACCGTTTGTCGGTGAACTCTACTACTCTGCTGCTGCCCACACCATCATCATCGTCGACAACATCGGCGCGCTCAAAGTCTCGCAGTTCGAGTCCGCAGTCCTTGCGGTTCGACTTGGCGATGGCTTCGAGCACTGCAATCGCTTCCTGGTCTCTCCCATGACTGAGCAAGAACTTGGGCGATTCGTGTATGGCACAGACAGCGAATCGCAGCAGAAACACGACCACGTTGATAGCGCTCAGGGTGTAGATGACATATCTCCAGCCCATATTCTGCGCGGAGCTACAGCATGCTTCTTCTTCTTCTTCCCCTGCAGCAACCCGATGGTGGCACGACGGCAGCGCATTCGGTTCGCTGAAGTTGGGTACGCACGAGTACGACGGAACACAAGCATACGCGATAGCACACGTCCCCACGACACCAATCGGCTGAAAGATGGACAACAGCGACAGCAGAAAGCGACGATTCGCCGGCAAAAACTCCAGACAGATGGTCGTGTCCACGGGGATATTTCCGCCGATTCCAAACCCCATGAACACCACTATCGCCAGGAATTGGCCATAGGTGCTCACTGTCCCCAGCGCAATCCCAAACGCTCCCGAGATGAAGCACGTGAGGTTAAACACCCATCGTCTTCCAATCATGTCTCCTAGTACGCCCCATACCAACGCTCCCGCAGTCAATCCCACGGAGAACGCGATGGATATATCCCCCGATTCCCCCTCGGAGAACCCCAGCTCTTGCTGTAAGGGGCCCAGTACCAGACCGAAAGCTTGCGCCCAGAGCAGATCTAGAAGATAGCCCAGGCCACATAACCACCACACAAACCACTGGTATCGGCCCATTCCATGGCTGTCGATTTCGGCATCTACCAGTCGATACTTCTTCTCCAGGGCACTCAGTGGGACCCCGTCGGAGTCGTACCCGGGCAGTTCGGCGCCGCCTACTTGTCGATGTGGAATCTCCTGCGCCGACGACGATGACGACGATGATGATGACGAGGACGTTCGTTCTCTCATCAGGCTGCTGCTGTTTTGTTGCCCCCCCTCCTCCCTGGACACACTTCTTCTTCTTCTTCTTCTTCTTTTGCTCTTGTCATCATCGTTTTTCTTCCTCTCCTTGGCTAGCAACGGCAGCACGCTGGAGTCCTGTTGTTGTTGGTGTTCCTTTTTGGCCGCCATGGCTGCAAACCGGGCACCAGCAGGTATACAGTAGTCCACAGCAGCAGCAGCAGAAGAGGAAGAGGAAGATGTGAGCGTGACACAAGATAGTGGAATTTTTCCTCCTCCTCGGTCACACGCACGCACGCGACCTTCCTTTGTGTTAGGTAGGATTTTGTTTGGTACAGTTCGACACTTTTTCTTCCCTTAGCGCGCTATAGGCTCATCATAGATTTGGCTTCCACATGTGCGTGCCAGATAGGCTCAACTCATTTGGAAAATTATTTGTATGTGCCGTTCCTGAGCTAGAATAATAGAAGCTTGTTGGGTCTTTTTTGATTTGTTTGACTCCGTTCTAAAAGTTGAAGACGCCTGTTGAATCATTGATAGCACAATATAACTACCTTATATATAGACAAGGGTGGGACTACTACGCTGTTCATGTTGCTGTGAAGATGTGGGGAGATGGGCTGGCTCGCTCTAGCGTTAAAAGGCCCCGAACAAGACAAGACCTTGTTACCTTGGCATGTGAAGAGGTCCGTGCTCGGGCTCGGGCGAAGTGGCGGAGTAGTGGAAGTGAGGAGTTCAGTAGTTGTACAACATACCTTAGGGACCAAAAGGGATGTCTATCAGCACAACGTAGCAGCATATCGAAGAAGGACGGTTTCGTGATATAGGAAAGGAATGGACAGACTCCTAGTAGCATGCCCGCTGCTGTGTGCTTGCTCGAGAGACATGCTTTCGACACCATTTGATCGGGTTTGCAAGGGCCGCCCGAGAAGAGAAAGAAGGGGTATCCATGGCCAAGTCTTCGAAGCCCAGTCATATTATTATTCGATATCACTGACAACCAAACCGAGTTCCTGCGGAAATGCCTAATACAGTTATCCGCCAAGAGCATAGTCCTGGTCATGTGCAATCGAACGCCATAGAACAGTGGCAGAAGAGAAGTGCTCTCTTGGTCCGAGAGATCTTTGCATAGATATAAAAGCTGCGTTGTTGATCTCCTGATATCGAAGACTACCTATCCGCTCCTACGTACAACCAACCTACTGCTGGATCCCCAAACTCCTAGACTGGACGATGACTCCACCAAAGCGATTGGCCATTGGTGTAGTTGGTCTTGGCCGCATAGGACGACAACACGCCCTCAATGCACTCCACCACGTCCCACGCACAACCCTTGTATGTGCATGCTCACCACTAGACGCAGACATCGAATGGGCGCAGCAACACCTCGTTCCCTACGGCGTCGAAATCTACCGCTCCATCGACGACCTCCTCCAACACCCAGGCCTCGAAGCCCTCCTAATCGCCAGCACAACCAAATTCCACCACGACCACGTCCTCGCCGGCATCTCCCACGGCCTGCACATCCTCGTGGAAAAACCCCTCGGCATGACCTCCTCCGAATGCCACAACATCCTCTCTCTCTCCCAACAACCTCCCCACCAGCACCTCAAAATCCTCACTGCCTTCTCCCGCCGCTTCGACAAGTCCTACCGCAACGCCCTCCACGCGGTGCAATCCGGCCGCATTGGAAGTCCTGTGATGATTCGCTGCGATAATCGCGATCAGTTCGATCGATCGGATTTCTATCTGCGATATATCATGTCTAACCCGGGGATTTTTATCGATACGGGCGTGCACGATGTGGATCTCACTTTGAGCTTTTTGGGCGAGCATGTTAGGCCCAAATCGGCGTATGCTATCGGTACGACGGCTTTGCATCGTGAACTTGCTGAGATAAGGGATGTGGATAATGCCGTGGGGACTGTGGAGTGGTATCCTTCTCCTTCTTCTTCTTCTTCTTCTTCTGCTGCTTCTTCTGCTGTAGCGCCGATATCGTATTACACGCTTTCGAGGACTTCACGGTGTGGATTCGATAACCCGACGGAAATTGTCGGGACAGAGGGAACGTTAAAGGTGAATTTGCATCCTCGGAGAGATTTGATCGAAGTGGCTGATCAGAATGGTATTGGGAATGATGTTATGCCGGACTTTTATGAGAGGTATGAGAGGGCGTTTGTGACGGAATTGGAAGTTTTCGCGGATTGTGTGCTTGATGGGAAGGAGTTGCCGTATGGATTGGATGTTGCTGTGAAGGGTATGGAGATTGCTGAGGCGCTTCAGGAGAGTCTGAGGACTGGGAAGAAGATTGAGTGGGATGAAGATGGGAGACGAATAGATTCTACGTTCGAGTCGAAGTAAGTATTTTGCCGGGCCAAAGAAATCGGACAAGTAGAATTAGTCCTAGATTACAAAAGCCTCGACGAGGTTCCATAAGTTTCACTCCAGCGACTTCAATCTGTGAGCCATGTGAAGCTGCACATCCCTCCCAAAAGCATCCATGATACCTTACAACACTCCCAATGGAAATGAAATCTTCGTCTTCGCTCACGGCCTCACCAAGACTCCACGATACCGCATACGACCACTTTCTAGCTTCTCAAAGGCCTCTGAGATCCCCTCTGGCGTCATATCAAAGACTTCAGTCCACGGTTCGATCAACTTTCTGTCCGCGAACTCGAGCATCTTGATATGATTCTCCCGCGATGCTTCAGTAGACGCTATCAGCCGATGTCCTGGTAAAACAAAGTCCATATACGGAATTTCGATGGAGTCTGGCTGGATGGTCATGAGCACGATCGTAGCTCTCCTCGCAAGCAGCGGTAGCAGAGCACGCAGTTCCGGCACCGCATTTGACGTGATGAGGAGAACGTTGATGTTCGCAGGCTCGGGATCATCTTCTGGCTCACTTCCAAACTTATGAGAGGAGGCAATGTCTTCTAGTTCGCGGAACTCATCGGCTCCCAGTTCGAAAGCATCCGACATCTTGTCGCTAGTACTCGAAAGCGCAGTCACGCCGCATCCCATGGCCCTTGCGAACAGTATCGCACAATGACCTAGACCTCCGATCCCTACCACACCCACACGATCGTTCGAGGTGGTCCCCGCAGCATCGAGAGCCTCGTATACGGAAGCTCCAGCACACATCAACGGCGCTGCGTCTACAGAAGCGATGCCTCGTGGAATGGCATAGGCAAACGCAGCATCGATGATTCTGTAATCGCTGAAAGCGCCCTGGTCTAGATCTGAAAAGGCGAATCCTCGAGCTTCGGAGCAGTACTGTCGATATCCGGTGACACAAGTCGAACAGTGCCCGCAAGATGTATGTAACCATCCCCATCCGACACGATCGCCTGGTTTTAGATGCTGGACGGCGGGACCGGTTTTGGCAACGAGCCCGATGCCTTCATGGCCAAGACCGCATTGCTTGTCTTTGGCATGGACGTCGGTGAAGCAGATGCCCGAGTGCGTCGTCTTCACGAGGATGTCATTGTAGCCAAGGGTTTTGGTGACACTTTTCTCGGTGAAACTCTTGGTGGATGTGTCGAAGTAGAATGTGGTCAGTGTATGTTCGCTGAGTTCCATGGCGTGAGGGAGGTGAATGTAGAGATGGATCACAATGCTTTTTTCGACTTGATGCCCGCGTGCCGTCGCCACAAGTTGTTCGGTATGCAATGTAGACTAGGTCAGCTTCCGGAGACTGGCAAGTATGCGTTGACAGTAGGAGATAGACATCTCAGACGATATATCCGCGTGGTAAATTGGACACCATGTGAATAATAATGTCACCCCTTTTGCCCTGGTGGACTAGGACCAGGATCACAGAAGTATTGGTTTGCGAGAGGCCTTGGCAGCAAACAAACTTCACTTCACCACTTCTCCTTCTCCGCTTTCTTCCGTCTCTCATCAGCCGCACCCCATCATCAACAACAACAATAACAAGAAGAAGGGCGGCTGCGAGCGATGGAGGATCTGAACATCATATGACCAGTATCGTCAATCTCCCGATGCCATCGGAGCGATGTCTATGCACACATGTATTGCGGCCAGGCGGCTCGAGCTTATTCGGCACATCTCGTCATGGCAAAGCTTAAGGACAACACCAGAGCTCCAGCCGACCAGTCGGCAGTATACACCCAGTATACAGCAGACAACACGAAACAAGAGCAACTTCATCTCTATCACTCTCTTGTACTCGATCTGGACCAGGAGTCTGCTTCCCTTTTCCAGTCCGGCAGTCTTGCCACAAAGCCCAGCTTGAGAACATTGCTTCGACACAATGAACGAGGTCGTGAAATGAAAGTAATATAGCATGGGGATCGCTCATATGAGCCGTGTAACAAGCGCTTTGTATACACGAATGAGGTCGCGGAATCGGCAGCTGTCGCTGTATATACTTGACAACTTACTCCGCCGCCGACGTAGATTCTGCCGAAGCGGTCAACGCCGTAAACATCACGCGACTTGCTCTGCTTCTTCTTCTGCTTCTTCTCCGCATTTCTAGAACTATGTGTCTCAAGCGGCTCGTGGCACTTTTATGTAAGACTGAAGCTTGACCTTCTTGTTTCCCGACTTCACTCTTCGCCCATCTCGCTCATCGGTCTGCCCGTGATGGCAGGACTTCTCTCGCACAAAGGTCTCTTAGGAGACAAGCTTACAGGACGATGGCTACAAATTGGCGTGTGCGTGACAGGTTCGAGCGGATTCTTGCTGCTGGGGTATGATCGTGAGTTTTTGTGCTGCTGGAAGAAAACTTGGAATATAATATCATTCGGCAGATTACTAACAGCATTGCAGAAGGTGTCATGTCTGGCATTCTCACGGAACCGAACTTCCTCTCATATTTTCCTCAAGTCAGTCTTCAATGCCTCTTACTGCAGGATCATCTCTGACAACGCGGCGCAGATGGAGCCCAGTAACAAGTCTGGCGCGATACAAGCTCTTGTTGTGGCAATTTACGAGATCGGATGTCTCATTGGCGCTATCGGGATCATCATGTATGGCGATATACTGGGAAGAAGGAGAAGCATCTTAACCGGAGCACTCATCATGTGTGTGGGTGCGGTGATTCAGACAACAAGCTTTGGCATGGCTCAACTCATTGTGGGGAGAATCGTGACAGGTATTGGGTGAGGACGAGCGCAATGGCTCTGTGGATGAAAGCGTACTAACTCTGCGCAGGAATGGAATGAGTCAGTCTCAATGGGTACATGCCATCATGCAGATATATGATGAGACATGGGAATGTGGCCCCATGGTCTTGGTACTAATGAATGCGTAGATACTTCTACCATACCGGTCTACCAAAGCGAAATCGCACCTCCGAAAATCAGAGGCTTCCTAGTGCTGTTTGAAGGAGCGTTGATCACTCTAGGCATAATGATTTCGTACTGGCTCAATTACGGTACGTATACGCAGTAGACTGTCAGTAGTCGTCTTGCTGATATACTTCGAGGCTTCTGGTTCGTCACTCAACATGGCTCGTTCCAATGGCGGTTTCCAATCGGCTTCCAAATATTTTTTGCTGTCTTACTTATCATTGGCATACTCCTGTTCCCAGAGAGTCCGAGATGGCTGTTGAAGCACGGCAAAACTGAAGAGGCGGCTGAGATCATGGGTCGCTTAGAAGATGTACCTGCCGACTCGGACCAAGTGCAGCAGGACATTAAGGAGATTCAAAAGATTAATGAGATGACATCTGGCAGGTTGACATGGAAAGAGTTCTTTTCGAATGGCAGGGAAATGAATGGTTGGAGAGCGATGGCTGCTTGCTTGAGCCAGGCTTTTCAGCAGATAGGTGGTATCAACCTGGTGAGTTCTAAGCCCAGTGTCCGCTACACATTACGAGGTGAGGTAAAGCTAACATTGGGGTCACAGGTCACTTACTATGCCACAACTGTCTTTGAGGACTCTTTGCAGTTCGATCCAGCACTGTCGCGGTTCATGACCGCCTGGCTGGGGACGGAATACTTCCTGGCAGCAGTGGTGGCACTTTTCGTGGTCGACAAACTGGGGCGGCGCAATCTCATGATGTTTGGCGCAGGTAAGTTGTGTTTGAAGGTACTAGTTTAGAATCGCACATGCTAATTATTTGAAGCTGGCATGGCCATTAGTCTGCTGATCATCGGAGCTACGCTGTCGACTGGCCAAATGAGCGGAGCATATGCGGCTACAGTCTTCATTTTCGTCTACGACAGCTTCTTCGCCCTCGGCTGGCTTGGCGTCACTTGGGTTAGTATATATATCCCACGTCTTTGAAGTCGTGTCGCTCTAACATAGTCACAGCTCTACCCTGCCGAAGTAACGCCCATGCGAATCCGAACTCAAGCAGCCGGTCTCGCCACTTGCTCCAACTGGATATTCAACTACGCCGTGGTCCAGCTTGCGCCGATCATGATCAATCGCATAGCCTGGAAAACTTACTTTGTCTTCTTCTGCTTTAATATTGCGTTCATCCCTTGCATATATTTCCTGTTTCCCGAAACGAATGGACATAAATTGGAGACGTTGGATGCTATCTTCAATGAAGCCCACCAGAAGCACGAGAATCCGGTCTTCACCGAGAAGAGATGGAGGAAGCACGGCGTGCAAGTTGGCGAGGAGAATAGTGCTGAAGATGGGAAAAGTGAGAGTGAGATGAGGACAGGCAGCGAGCAGGACACAGTCAAGGCTGATCCTGCTGATGAGAAGATTGAGAAGATATGAGGTTGTTAATGGTAATTTCGATATTATGCTGAATTGAGATGTCACGATTTCATGATCACTTGCTCGGTCGTGTTGCTCCATGGGAAGGCCGCCATCGATTACCAGGTCTGAGATCATGTAAGACTCAGCGATAAACAGGGGAAATGCAGTCTGCCAGAAAGAGTGGGTAGGGGTACTGGTCCGAAAAATGTATGAAGTACGGTAAGGGAAACTCCAAGATAGACGCTATGTGCTCAGTACATGTAGACGGAGCCTCTGAGGGGAGAAGGTAGAAGTGAAGTGAAGTGAAGTCGTCTTGATCGTGAGGTGCTGGTAGGGTCAGGCTGAAATGTTGATGCCTGCCAAGTCTTATTGTGGGGCCCACAAATCCCACGCTCACTAGCGTCTCCAAATCTTCCACTCGAACTTCTCGCTCTCGCGATCTTCTCCAAGTCTCCCGTCAACATCTCACTTCACCAAACGACACCATGGGTAGAGGACCAAAGAAGCACCAGAAGCGTCTGTCAGCGCCATCGCACTGGCTGCTCGACAAGCTCAGCGGTAGCTATGCGCCCAAGGCCTCGCCAGGTCCGCACAAGTTGCGCGACTGCATGCCTCTGATCGTCTTCATTCGCAACCGGTATACCATGTCCCAATGCTCGCCAGTCAGCAGAAGCGGAGGTCTTCAGCAGCATCCATACTGACATGTCTTTTTTCGCTAGTCTGAAGTACGCCCTCAATGGCCGCGAGACCAAGGCGATTGTCATGCAGCGCCTGATCAAGGTCGATGGCAAGGTCCGCACCGATCCTACCTACCCAGCCGGCTTCATGGACGTCATC
>AWYF02002554.1:0-12195 GCA_000504405.2 Mycosphaerella sp. Ston1
CCGCAAGTGCTTCTAAGCGCGTACTGCGTAGAGTTTTGGCAATCATTGCGCACATGGTATCGGCAGCGTCGTGAGCAAGTGACGGAGATGGCAGTGAGCAGCTGGCTTTGTCTGAGGACATTTCGGCTGCTACGATGTGGCATGGCAAAATGGCGCGTTGGCAGAGCGAATGTGGCGAGATGTGGTAGTACAGCTATCCGACTCTAGGCGGGCGGGCGCCATCTTGCTCGACTAGACTCAGCATTTGCTACTAGACTACGGCTTTGTTATGCTTGATGTATGGCCTCTTATGGCGAGATGACAAAAGAACAATTGTACGCTTTCCCTTGACTATCTCGAAGCCCTTGTGCTAAGCTCTATGTCGTTCATGGAGCGTACATGCATGCAAAGAGTGTCTGTGCACAGGAGAGTAGTCCTTGTCCGCATGTCCGCAAAGTCAGTGTCATGGCATAGAACTATCACATGCCAGCACCCCCTAGTTGCGAACCACGATGAAGCGCGATCGGTCCATTCTTGATATCACACTATGGATCTCTGCTCCGCAGGAACCTGCAGCTCTGCAGATGTGACGTACATGGACATAGTCCCAAAAGAGGCGAATCGCTAGGCACCTTACCTACATACATGTATACTGTATGTACCTACAGTCTCTGACTCTGCTTACTGCGAACCCTCCTCTTCTAGGAATGAATGGTATGCACCACCGTGGCACACAGAACTCGGACCATACTTGATCTGGCGACCTACCTCACCTCGCCACGAAAACAAGGAGCTTTCGCGACTATGGCCTCCACGAGCGAGCAGAAGAACATTGTCATAATCGGTGGGGGCATAATAGGCTGTACGAGCGCATACTACCTCACTCGACATCACTCATACGATCCCAGTAAGCACAAAGTTACACTACTGGAAGCGAGCATCGTCGCGGGGGGCGCGTCCGGCAAAGCAGGCGGATTGCTGGCGCTCTGGGCGTACCCCAGCTGTATCGTTCCTCTGAGCTATAAGCTGCACAAGGAGCTTGCAGACGAGCACGGCGGTGCGAAGAGATGGGGCTACAGGGCGGTGCACTGCGGGTCGGTGGATTGCGTCGGTCGACAGCTGCCCGAGAAGAAGGCCAAGGACGAGAGTAGCGCAGATGGCACGAATTCGAATGGACAGTCTGGTGCTGGAGGCAAGGTTGATGATGTGAGTCTGCAGAAGAACCCACCGAAGAAGAGCAGTGCTCGAAGAGACGCCATGGGTATTCCAGAGGACTTGGATTGGCTTGCACAAGATTCACTGAGGTCATATGAGGAGATGGGAGATCCTAGTACCACCGCACAAGTACATCCCAAGCTCTTCACAGAGAGTATGGCAGAGTTGGCAAAGGAGAAGGGTGTACAAGTGAGGACTCATTGCCCAGTACAGAGCATCAATTACCACAACAATGGATCTGCTGTTGAAAGCGTGACATTCACAGACACGAGCACTGGTAGAGAAGAAACCATACCCGCAACAGATATTCTCATCGCTGCCGGGCCATGGACGAGAAAGATCTATCCCCAAGCACCCATAGATGCCCTGCGAGCCCACTCAGTCACCATCAAAGCCAACGTATCCCCATACGCACTCTTCACCCACATCAAACTTCCTTCCAAATTCCCCAGCTCCACAGTCAAGGGACCTCACAGCAACACCTTCGTCAGTCCCGAAATCTACGCCCGCCCCGACAACGAAGTCTACGCATGCGGAGAAGGCGACACGTCAGTCCCCCTCCCTCCCACATCCGACAAAGTCACAGTCGACGAATCTCGCTGTCAGGACATCATCGATTTCGTCTCGAGCATTTCCGACGAGTTGCGAGACGGTGAGGTGACAGCGCGACAAGCGTGTTATCTCCCGAGTGTGCAGGGCAGTACATCGCCTCTCGTGGGCGGCATCCCTGGTGTGAAGGGTTTGTGGATTGCGGCAGGTCATACGTGTTGGGGAATTCAGAATGGCCCTGGGACGGGGAAGTTGGTGAGTGAGCTTTTGCTCGAGGGGAGGGCTGAGAGTGCGTTGGTGCGGCAGTTGGATCCGGGGAGGGTTATGGGGTCGTCGTGAGAGTGATATATCTTGGCGCGAGAGTAGTGATCTATTGAATGAAGCAGAGAGAGCCATTGCGCGTAGCTTATATATATACCTTATATGCATACAGATCACGAGGATATGATTGTGACGTTTTGTTATTATTATTCAATATTACCTTATCTATCATACCTGTACAACCAACCCAGAAAATTCCTTATGATTCGACTTGATCAAATGAAACTTCTCCTGCCTCCCATACACCCATTCCCAGCAATTCTCCTTCTCCTCTCTCTCCTTCTCCTCATCCCAATAAACATCCTCCTCCAGCGGAAAAACAATCATTTCATTCCTCTCCGGCACAAAGTGCTCCACAGACAACTCGATACTATAATAAGTATTCTTCAACAAAGGCAACTCCCCCAGGACAGGTACGCCTTCTTGGAGATTCGTCATACCGATTAAAGTCCCCGCACTGTGGCCCCAGTCGCCGATGGGATGGGAGTAGATTTTGCCCGAGGAGATGTTGTGGGATTGCATTTCTGCGAGAGCGCGGGAGAGGATGGTGTTGCCTGATATGCCGGGTTGCATTTGCGATTTGACAATGTCTTGCAGGCGGTTGGCTTTGTGGAGGCCTTGGAGGAGGCCCGGTGGGATGTCTGCTTCTGTGGAGTTGGGAGGGAGGACGTAGGCGAGGTGTTGGGTGTCGGTGTTTAGGCCGAGGGCCGTGAGTCCGAAGTCTACGTGTAAGAGATCGCCGTGCGTGATGGGTTTGGGGGATGGTGGGTTGGTGGTGGTGGTGGATTCGGAAGTCATCCAGCCTGGGAGGATTGTCACGTCGGGATGGAACCAAGTGGTGTAGTTGAGAGATTGTAGTTTTTCTCGGAACCACCATTCCACATCTTCGGTTGTGGTTTTGCCAGGTGTGATGACACGCTCGCTGAAGCCTTCGTCGATCACCGCCCATGCTGTTTCCATAAGCTTGTGATACCACGAAAGACGTGATTTGGGCATAGTTGCAATATACTCGACTGCTACAAGTGGCTTAGAGACGAAGCGGGTTTTCCATGGCAAGGGGACTTCTGCGAGCAGCTTTTCGTATTCGCCGGCGTGCAGGCCGCCAGAGAATGCGATGTCAGAGTCTACGTTTACGGCTATGCTACCAGGATCGCAGAAGCGCAGGACGTTGTGCAAGTTCGTCCATACTTGAGGTGTGTTGTCGATCCAAGTATGCGACTCGCAGCCCTCGAAGCTGTCATCGGCAAAGAAGATGGACAGAGTTCTTCTTCGAGCTGAGAATTGCTCGGCGTGTTTCATAGACCAGAATACTGTTTCTTCGCCATATTCGCGTTGGCTGATCTGGTAGGGCGTCGTCAGTGATTGGCCTCATTGGCGCCGACTACGTGCGTTGCTCACGATCCAGGCGTCGACGTTATGCTTGCGGAGGATGGCAGGTATATTAGCCATCCGCTCTTCTCGCCAGCCATCCTGTATCTGAGCCTGCTCTCGTAGCGAAGGAAGATAATGGACGCGAGGAGTGGGAATCTCTGTAGCTAAAGCAAGAGATTGCAGTAGGAGAGCTGCGGTCAGCCACATGACTTTATATAGCATTGTTAGGTGAGCATGTCACGGAAGCGGAAAGGACTTTGATGAGCATGAGAGTACATGTATGTAGAACATGTGATACTGTTGTTGTGGAGTCGATGATCCACCATTCGGCCTAGCCCGCCGAAGTGAAGTGCCCTGTTCACTAGGTAAAGTACGTCTGTTTCTAGCCTGTAGGCTGTAGGGCGATAACAACCAACACAGGCCATGCTGCTCTTATCACATCGTTATCACCATTGAACAACATTGCCGCCGTACGCTGACTCCACTCTTGCGAATACTGGAGCAAGGTACATGTAATTCTACAGCGACCGTAGATGGAGAGCGGAGCCATCGGAGCCTGCATCTCCCGTCCGGACCCTGAATCAATAGAACTAGAATAGACGCCATCAAACTTCCACCCGCAAAGAATGCTGTAACAGTAACAACACACACACTCGACGACCACGTCTCCAAGCAACCAACGTACACAGTCGCGAACTCACCACCAGACTTCCACCAAGAGCGGCGACCAATATCTTCCAAATACCCGCCTTCACCTTCTTCACCAGGCCTCAATCATGGACTTCTCCGACTCCACCACGCAATACACTGCCGGCCTCTCCCTTCTCGCGCTGACAGCCGCCTTCCTCCTCTTCCAACCCACCGGCTTCGTCAAATGGCTACAAAAGAAGAACTACCAATACGAAGTCACCTTCTCCCTCTACATGCTCACGCCAACCGAGAAGTTCGTCTTTAGTACGTACATACATACATACATACACTCCGAAACCCCCCCTTTTCCCTCCCTCCCAACTCTTCATGCTATTCAAGTCCATAACTAATCTCTCCTCTCTTTCGCTCTCACACAGACTCCATCCTCTTCCTCACCTTCTCCCTCCTCCTCATCGCGAGCGTCATCTACCTTCCCAACCACATCATGACCATGTCGCGACGAACATACTACTATTTTGCCGGCGACGCAGCTCTCATGGCCACGTCGCGAAACGCCGCCGAAACTCTCTATGGCACGGCCACGCGCGCTGCAGATGCTGCGACGGAGTGGGCGCAAACTGCGTATCAGACGGCTTTTAATAGGACTGCTGCGGATGCGGTTGCGCGTGAGGTTGCGAGTCAGGCTGCTGCTGTTGTTGGTGCTGCTGGTGCTGGTGCTGGGTCTGGGGAGAGGGAGAGTGTCGTGGAGACTGTTGCGCAGATTGTACAACAGCAGCAGCAGCAGCCGATTGGCGTTTAAAGTGTGGAAAGAGAAGACATTCGTCTATTTGGGGATTCATGCGATTTGAGCGAGGCGTTTGGGGATATCTCATGGGTGTAGAGCATACCCTCTAGATGGTTAGGGGGACGTATATACATATACTGACTACCTGCTGGGCAGTGTCAATACCATAATTCAGCAACTACGTTGTGATCCAAGCATTATCAAACCGGCAGCTCAAGGTGAATCAGACTAGTATATCGACCGCAGAGTCGCGCGAGCGTTTTCTACTGATCTCGTAGCTGAGGATCGAATGATCAGCGTACATCAACATCAAACGCCACCGGCACTGGTCCTCAGGCAACACTTTCGTACCTTGCTGCACAGGAGATGCAGCAATACCATGTAAAGGCTGGAAGGGTCTGTGCATATGCTGCTCTTGTTCATCGAAGGGCAATATGTGCTCAATGCGCATGGCATAGACGGTCTGCTTACTCTCGGCTCGACTCTCCTCAACTGCCGCGGGAGACGACGGCGTACGTTGGGAAAACTTGGACAGCGATAGGATCATCGCCCGGCCTTTTTGTGATGCCAGGACAACGATCCCAATCGCAGGGATATAACAGTGCATGTTGAGGCGTTCAAACGCATTCAGCCAACCGTGTTGTGCTGGGACAAGCTGCTGTAGCGCATTGGTGAAGCCCACGGTAGGCGTTTTGTCTATGCTCGGCTTCCTTGAGGGCGGCTGTAGGAGGTAGACGCTTCGCACACTGGCGTGGAGGATAGGACACGGCAGCCCTTCGCAGATGCTGCGCTGCGGGTACGCGGCTCTAGGTTTGTTGGCATGAATGCTTGATCGTGCGAATACGTTGCTGAACGACGTGGTATCTTCATCGCTATCATCGTCCGACTCGAATACCGCAGTGTAGGCGGCTGCTTCTAAATCGTCAGAGTCGTCAGAGTCAGAGTCGTCATCGTGGATTTCCTGGTCAACACCGTCGTTCTCGGCTTCAATCATTGTGCTATCTGATCCCGAAACTGTTGCATCGTCTGGAGAGCTTGCAGCCTCCCGTGCTAGCTGTGAAGTGGTACTAGGACTGGCAATGGACGTGGAACGCCTCTCTTGACTACGCCGGCCACACCGCCTGCTCGCGGAGAACTTGGCTGCACAACGTGGAACATGGGTTACCGTTTCCGAGATGTCCCAGAGTGTCGGGTTGGCGGATAAACCTGGCAATCGTTCACCTTTTCCAAGGCCAAGAGCGGCGTTCATGCTGTCTTCCGGTATGAAGGACCTTCTGTCTAGAAAAAAGATGCCCCAGCCTGCGTTGAAACGATCGTGCGACTCAAAGTAGTTAGACGCTGGGCCGAAGCGAAACGTCTGGTCCGTTTGCATACTATCCAGGTTGATGGCTCGACAATTACCACCAATGTCAGTCGTCAATAACCACCGACCCTCGGGATCGTCGCCAGTATTGCAGAAAGCGACATGAGGTATGTTAGACGAACCATTAAAGACTTCGAGGGTGACATCCACGTTCCGGTCTTGGCATGTTGATGAGGCTGCGTCGTCGTTCGAAGTGACTCTGACTCCTCCGCTGGTCGACTCTCGAGCCAAGCCGAACCTGAAGAGAGAGATCCGGTGCGTATTGGCACTCACGGCGATCAAGCGGGCTTCCGCATGAATTGCAAGACCCCACGCCGACTGTCCTACGTTAGCTTGGAAGATGGGCTTGATCTCCTCTGCTACAGGACTCAGACTGCTGCCAGCTTCAGCTCGCCTTCCCACTGCATGCATGACGTGCCGAACGAGCCAGACTGAAACATCTCCGTCATCTCTCACGGCGGCGACGACCTCATCGTTGCCGAGTCGTTCCACAACGATTGCGTTGATGGAATGTGGGTGGCGCGGATCGAGTGTTCCTTGAAGCCCAGGACTTGATGGCTGCGATGGAACGATCAGTGCAGGTGCCTGCGGGAGTGCCTGCGTAGGATACTGTGGCACATAGACATATATGTCGGCGCAGTAGGCGACCAAGTAGAGATTCTGCTCCTGACTGATGGCCGTCTGGGTTGTTCGCCTTTAGCAATGACGATCCGCGGCGTGGCAAGAATGACACCGCGCTGTGGCACATACCAGGTTGCATCTCCAGTGTGCAGTGGGAGGGCCCTCTACGCAGCCATTGCCTCGCTGTCGCATGCCGAAACGGCCTTCGTAGGTCTGATACCCTGTCGACGCCACCATTGCTTCTTCAAAGCCGCGGTGGCCCATGGTGCTGCGTGGAGGTGGAGGTGGAGGTGGAGTGGCTCCGCTGGTCGTTGCCGAGTACGATGGCGCAGCGCAGCGCAGCCCAGTGCAGTGCAGTGCACGGCGGGCTGCCGAGTGAAGGTTTCCTGTATGCAACAAGAGGAACGACGACGTGCTACAACTTCTCTAGACGTGGTGTTGTGTCTCACGCTGATGCCCTCGCACGCTGTGTCGCTCCCATGGCGAGCCAATCACCGCGCGAGGCCGGCGTGTGCGGACCCTTGCAGTGCTTGCACCTCTGCTAGTTCTACTTTTAGATTGTGCTCCTCCTCCTCAGTCCTGCGCGTCTCCAATGGTCAACTTCCTTCCTAAAGGAGATGTCCGCCATCATCACCAGGCGGACGACACGCCCCTTGCGGAGTCTCGCCTGCCCGGATGCGGCTCTCGCTGGCCAGCGGACGGCGGGCGGCGGTCGGTGGTCTCAGCGGCGGCGCCCGCGTCGACATGCACGATGGATGGCCTTCTTCGGCGCGAGCTGGCGCACAGTAAGCTGTCTGTCGTTCGAGAATGACGCGGGAGCGGACGCGGTGCAACATGCAACATACCACTCCCAATGCTCCTCCTCTACTACTAATGGTCGACGACCACTGACCAGGCGCTGCAGGCGGAGATCCGCAAGGTGCAGCGCCCGCACTTCATCACCGTCGCACGAGCTTACAGTAGCGGCCTAACCTTAAGCCCCAGCGGCCACCCGCGGGCGCTCGCCCTGCAAACAACACCACCAGCGACCAGCGAGCGCTGACCGCTGAGTCCTGACCACCACTGGCCAGTCCTCTCCTGACTCCTGAGTCTCCCCTCCTCCTCTGCTCTGGCATCCGGGGGCCTGTGCCTGGCCGCTGGACTGTCGATTGCCGCTCGTCTACGGGCATGGAGCCCAAGTGCCGGCCAAGCTAGCTCTACAGTAGGCTGAGAGTTCTACCTGCTCGAGCCACCGCCACCGCCAACGCCTCCGCCTCCGACGCTGGTGTGCGCGCAGGCTGTGTGTGCTTCCATCCGCCGCATCGCCCCCGGCTGGCTGCTCCATCAGCTTCTCCTGGCCCAGTTCATGTGTGCGACACTCCGTACGCATGTTTGCGGCGCATAGTCGAGAGAAGCCCCCGTCGACAATATGTCTCTCATGCACATGCTAGCCAGCTCCTACGCACAGTACGCCCCTGCCTGTCACGCTCTAGATCCGCTCTCAGCCAATATAATTGTGCGACTTCCTGCCGTACAACCAACCATCTCCATTCATTCTCGATGAATTTTTATTGTTAAGCGAACCCTGCTCCAACACAATTGTGTCACTTCACAGCAGCACCCACTCCCACACCCACTCCCACACGCTGCTACGCTGGCTCCAGCACCCTGCCGTTAACAGCGCAGAGAGCAAGCGCTCCCTGCTTCACCGACCACAGCCCACAGCAGCTCTGCCACTTGACTGGCTGTTCACCCGGCTCAAGAGTTCGGACAAGTCTGATCTCCCGTCTTCCTAGCTCATCGCGCAGTCAGTCCTGCAAAAGACCTAAACCGGAGCATACACGTCTCCAGTGTCACCCAGGAACTAGCGCATACTGCCGGCTGTTGGAGGACTAACGTATCGCCCATGATTGTGCAGAAGTCAGCAACTCACCACCACTCCCCGGAGCCAGCGTCAGGAGTGGCCTCAGCAACATACATAGGCCTCGAGGCATGCTCACAGCTGTCCTCGAAATGCAGTCCCAACCTTCCACATCGTATGCCAAGACCACGCAACTAGCAGTACGGCACTGGCTCCAAAACATACCTTCAGCCTCGCCTGGGAACACGGCATCTCCGATCTCGATATCATCTGTCATCAACGAGGTCACGTCAACCGATCGGTGCACAATGGCTCGTTCCTCAGCAGCAGAGAAAAGCTTGGCCACCCTATCGACTTCAGGAACCATTGTACTTTTCACTCCGGTTATTGCCGCTAAGGCTTCCAGTAAAAACACCGCTTCGAGCAACACAGACCCCTTTGAACTCCTTGGTCGTGCTCTCAGCCGATATCACAAGCGCATTCGGCACGTGCCCTTTCACCCGAAGATTGGATTCACCGACACACACGATGCCTTCATCTGCCAGGCAGATGCTGTGGTAGTGGTCATCTGCGAACCTCAACAGCATAAGACTGATAGTCTGGGTGATCAGATTGAGTTTGCAGAGAGCGCCAACGACGCCTTCAAGGAGAGCATGGGTTCACGATCACTCCAACATCCTGTCACCTTGATCCAGTGTGGCAACTCCGAGGGCAGCTGGTGGCCTGATAACTCGGCTTTTGAGACTGTTTTGCAATGCCGCACCAATGATGTCGAGACCGCTCAGCACGTCGCCAGAAAGCTGTTCGAGGGAAGGAAGTGAGAGCTTTTCAACAAATACATGATTGATAAGTCCCGCCGCAACGACCTTTCTCTCTCTCTCCCTCTCTCCCGCTGGGCTACATCGTATATCTTATCGATTCAACCAACAGGAGTATCACGGACGGCTTGGGACATTGAAGTCTTTTTTTCTTTTTCTGGGATTCTTGTTTTCACGCGGACACTGGATATATTAACTGGCCGTTTTTTGTATATTCCAATTTCACGTGTATCTATCTACCTACTACACCTAGGAGGAGGAGGAGGAGGAGGAGGACAAACGACTGATGAAAGCTTTTGGTGGCAATTGAATGTCCTTTGGAGATATACCCATTTGATTGCGAGACAGAGGAAGAAGAAGAAGAAGCAGAAGTAAGTAAGTCAGTAGCAGATAAGCAGGAAGCAGCCAGCCAGCCAACCACCATTCGCTTTCAAATGACAAAAGCAGCGGAACTTTCTTTTCTTTTTCTCTTCCTTCTTTCTTCTTTCTTCTCCTTTCCTAGTCCTATAGTCCTATATACTTTTCAGGAGATACTGTAGTAGGTATGTCATACTACATCTACAAGTACATATTTTAGTAGGTATATATGGCCATGACTCTACGCTTGCTTACTACACAATACTAAGTAGATCTTAGTACATATAGGGGTAGGTATATCGGGCGCGAACAGTAAGGTAGTAGAACTGCCCGCGTTAAGAGTTTCACATGTTCTATTATACATGTACCTTAGGTAACGAGCGTTAACCTGCATATCTGCATCTGCATCTGCACCTTATCCTACTTGCACTCGATTATGAATAATGAGACTTATATGTCACTGGTCGATTGATTCATATATTGATTGATAGATAGATACATATGAGGCATGAGTATGCAGTACAATGTTTAATATACATTCATAATATTACATAGCAGTGAGCTTGCGCGCGTGCAGTGGCAATGGTTGTTCCCTTGGGCCATTACTGAATGCTCAATACTGCTTTCCCGTTCAATACCCGGAACTTCGGCCAGGTAAACCGCCGGGAGTGAACGCAAAGAAAAGGGTATCATATCATAAAAGACTGCAAGTGCAGGGGAAAGGACAGACATAGTGATGTTGCTGTTGGGTATACAATTTTAATGATAGACCAAAGAAAGACGGCCTGCGTCCCTTTCCATCGCAATCCGGTGTTGGTTCCATCGCTCGCTCGTTCGCATCATCATCATCAGCATCGCCAATCATCATCACTTCAAGCGATATTGTGATCTTGTCTCAATGAATGACGGGTGATGTCGCGGCCGTGCTGCTGCTGCTTTCCCTGGATTTCTCTTCTTGGGTCGAAATGGGCGAGACGGCATCGGAGCCGTAAACTCCAGAGCCAAAAGGCTTCGATATCATGGACAGGTCCCCCAGTCTCGGTGGGCTTCCAGGCTTGAGCTTTTGGGAAATCTTTCTGGCTGCCCCGGGCGGGGCAAGGACAGGTGTGGTCGCGTGGTTCTTTAGTGCGGGTTTGAGAGCTCCAGTACCCTTGGATGTATCCTCTGTTGGAACAGGACGACTCCTCATCAGATTGGCAAAGTGACGCGACGTCAAGCTTGTGAGAGATTCTCTAGCGTTTGGGGCGGCAACGCGAGGGGTACTGGGCGCCTGTGAATTTGTCCAGGACCATCGTCCAGCATGATGAGACTCTATGGGAGAGTTTGCGCTTTGGGTGTTGTCTCCACTACTGGTGGCAGCATCAGGAGCCTTTTTGCAGACCAAACCGGTGCCGCTTGTTCTTCTGCTGAGCTCGTATCGAGGTGGCTGGTTGCCGATAGCGGCAGGCGCCTTCTCTGTCAACGGCCAGGTTCTCTCTTCCGGTGAGGGTACAGGAGGATTCGCAGATTTCCACAACGTACTCTCCGTCACAGAGCCGCGATGTGGTGGAGTGTCGAGCACAGCCACTGCAGGTCGTGCTAACGTCGTCATTTGAGGTGGTTCTGAAACATTTCTCGACCCGCCTGGTGGCGATGTGTAAACAGAGAGGTAGCGTTCGTTGCGAAAAGTTGGCGTCGGTGCATGACCTTCTTCGTGATCCTGCTCGAGTACAACGCTAGGTGTGTGCTTCCTGAAGCGTACGATGTCTCCGTAAGTTGCGCCACGACGTCTTCGCCACCATATGAAAACTATCACTACTATTATGAAAACGGCGCCTGGACAATATTAGTTGCTATCAACATTCGATGCAATCCACGAATTTACCTGCGGCACCCCCGGCTATTATTGCTGTCTTCCCCGAGTCCAGAGACTGGCCATTTCCGTTCTGGGAATTGTCGTTGCCCCCGTTTTGCTGGCCTTGTTGAGAGCTCTGAGCGTTGTTATTGCCACGGTTGTGATCGTTGCCTCCATTTTGTCCTTGGTTGCCTCGATCATTGGAATTATTATCGTCGCCACGATTATTGTCACCGTTACCTCGATCGTTGGAATTGTTATTGTTGCCGCGGTCCCCATTTTGTCCTTGCACTTGCGAATTACCATTCGACTGCTGATTCCCGTTCTGGTTTTGATTGCCTTGGCCCTGCTGCTGGTTCTGACCTCGATCATTTTGGCCTTGCTGCTGGTTCTGTCCTCGGTCGTTTTGGCCTTGCTGCTGCTGGTTGTTATTATTGTTTTGGCCTTGTTGATTTTGGCCTTGCTGCTGCTGGTTGTTGTTATTGTTTTGGC
>AWYF02002560.1:0-15169 GCA_000504405.2 Mycosphaerella sp. Ston1
ATTATATCAGATATTACTGCTGACCCAAACACAATACTATTACTGCCCGCCCTTGTGCCGGATATACGAAAATCACTAGACTAGGTATCGGCGTATATCACTCAAAACTCACCACAACGCTTGCCAGTGGACCTCATCCAGAACTACCTAAGCCGAGACAATTTCCCACTCACGATTGCCCTGAAAAGCACCTTCGTTACTCTCAGCCTTGCCTGCGCCGAACCCTTTAGCCTGCCACTTCTCGACGCCTTCGACCCCCTTGAGCTCCGTGGCAAAGGTGCGGAAAAGTTGAGCATTCAAGCCCTCGTAGTGCTTGTAGTCCTTGGGCCAGCTACCATATCGCTGGTAGGCCAACTTCAGCAGACGGAGATGCCACTTGATGAGCTGGCCGCGCTGGGCGGAGCTGAAGCCGGTGCCCTGGGTGTTCTTGTGTTGTCCGTTGGTGTCGTGATGGATGCCATGCTCAGCCAGAATCTGGGCGGCGCTGTCATCGTCGTCGTCATCTCCGTCGACTTCGCCTCCCGTCGCGTCCGATCGCAACCAGCGGAGGATGTCCTCGTGGATTGCAATGGCTTTTCGGAAGTGGTCTGCTGCTAGCCCGGCTGCTGACTTGTCTCCTGCACTTGCTTCTTTCTGGTAGTTGCCGCCGATTGAGGTGTACAGCTCTGCCAACAGGCCGTAAGCCTCGAGGGTGGCGGAGCTTTTGACGCCGTCGACGCGGCGAAGATTGTATGCGATGTCTTCGGCGAGACGGAGGGCTTTGATCTGTCGACCGGCGAGGTATCGAGCGCAGATGAGACGGCGGCCCAGGAGGAGGAGGACTTCTGGAGCCCATTTCTTTTGAGCTTCGCGAGTCGTCCACAATTCTGTGAGGAGCATCTAGAAAGGAAAAAATTGGTCAGTATCAGCAAGGCAAGACGGGCCTGTTCAAGTCACTTCACTACTCACCTCCAGGGTGTCGTAATCCTGCTGCTCGCCGAGCAACGCAATCAGCTCGTTCAACTCCTTGAGCGGCACCTGGGCAAAGTTGATCTTCTCTTCGCGGCAGATGGCGATAATGTCCTTGACGATCTTGTTGGACAATTGCAACAGCTTCTTGCGAAGCTCTGGATCTGGGCACTTGTTCTCGCCGCGACCGTCGAGGTATGAAGCCAGCTCGAAGCCACGGGAAATACCCTTTGGACCACGGTAGCCTTTACGATGCTGAGCATACATGAAGGTCATCTTTGCAATATCGTGTGCATCGGCGAACTGGTTGGTGTCCACCAGCTTCTTGAGAGTACCATTCGAAGCCAGGATGACGGCGCGCACGAAATCGTTGCATCTGCGGTTCGCGATGTGTTCCAGAATGCCCACAATAAAGTGGCGTGGCGATTCCTTGCTCAGAAGCTGGACACTCGATGCCTCGCGTTGCTCGAAAATATGTACGCACTCGTGGTCGACCGCGGCGACAAGGCCGGTGCGGTTTGCTTGACGCAGTAAGTATCGAAGCGGCGCAGCAGCGAGTAGAAGCCTGTCCAATGGTGCCTTGCTCTTCACCAACTGCTTGAAGTTGCTGTACATGAATGCTTCGGCGGTCAAGCTGGCCATGATTTCGGAAAGCGTGATGGCCATGTCCTTGCGCAATTGGTACTCCAGGGTAGCGAGGAAGAACAGCGCTGCATGGCTGGCTTCAACAACGCTGAAAGACGAGCTCGACCGCTTTTCACGCACTACCAGCTGGTAGCGCAACTCTTCAACAACCTGCGTGCACTGTTGAACGAGGCCCGCAGCCCGGTACGTCTCGACAAGAGATACGGCAGACTCATACATCCGCTCGGAAGAGGTCTCTTGCTGAGCGATCGTGATGAGGGCGGTGTTCAGCTCCTTTACTGCCAGATCGGTCTTCTGTTGACGCACGTAGAGCAGAGATAGCTCACGCAGACAGCTCAATGTCTCCTGGTGCGAGTAAGTGTACTTGCCTTTGTATTCGGAGAATTGATCCTGGTACACCGAAACGGCCTTGGAGATGGTATCGGAGCTGGCAGATGAGGCCGACTGGAAGATGCGCTTCTTGTACAGCACTGTGAGACTCTGGCGCAGCTCCGACGAGTCGAAGTGGCTGGAAGATGACGAGGAGTCTGCATTGGACGCACTCTTGGAAGCCTCTTCGTAGAGAGCAATGGACTCCTCCATGTGCGACTCGCTCTGTTCCGTGACACGCGCGAGCGCAACAGTGGCTTGAACTGCGATAGTCGACGTAGCACCAAAGACTGCCTTGGTCGTCTCTCGGTACTGCTTCGTGACTTGGAGCAGAACTTCATAATCTGCCTTGGTCTCTTCCAAAGACTGGTAGTATCGCTCATAGATGCTGGATACGAAATGTGCCTCTGAGAAGAGCTTAAACTCCTGGTGCTTCTGCACGAAAGTGTTCCAGATAATGGCATATGCCGCGACAGCATCGCTATATCTGTGCTCCTCCCAGTAGGACTCAGCGACAATGATAATGGCATCCATCGCACGGACGTGCACAGTGGTTGAATCCTTGTTCAGCACTGTGACGATCTGCTGGTAATACTCAATCCAGTATGGGTGACTTCGTGCATGCTTTCTGCATCTCGATCCCAGCTCGTAGAGAGTGGTGATAGTTGTCTCGTGGCTGGGACCCAGCGTCCTACGGTACACTGCCAGAAGCTCCTGATACACGGCAATGATCTTGCTGGGGTGGCCACGGTCTTGATAGAAGGTGATAATTAGCGTCCTGGACTTATCCAGTAGAGCTGTGTCCTTCGGGCTGGTGAGCGCTGCTCGGAACAGTCGTACGTATATGTCTTCGGCCTTCTCGAACCGCCGTTGCAAGATGTACACCTCGGCCAGACGCTCGATGAGCTCGATGGACTCCTTCTGGAACGAAGACGCCATTGTCACTTCGTGGACTGATTTGGACAGAAATGAGCTCCAGGTTCGGTCAAGTGTCACTTGGATCACTGATATCGCCTGAGAGTATTGCTTCTCCTCGATGTATCTCTTTGTCAGAGTCTTCGCCAGTGAAAGAGTGGAAGTCTCGACAGACTTGCTCTTGTTACTGATGAGAACACGGAACATGTCGTACTGCTCGTTGCTGGACGAAGAAGAGGTGCTCTTGGTATCCTTGGTCGCCTTCGTCAAAGCTAGGTTGCTGATCACAGTCATCTCCTCCTCGATGTCTGTCAACGATTTGGACTCCTCTTTGCGCACATTCTTGTAGTAGTACGCCGCGTGCTTGTGGATCGACAATGCAGCAGAGTACTCTCCGACGCTCTTGAGGAAATTTGCAGACTCGGAGAGCCTTTTCACGATCTTCTCGGAGTAGGAGAGCTCATGATGCTCATACTCCCGCCAGATCGATGTTGTCAAGCTCGTGGCTTCGGCGGTACGCTTCTGCGTCTGCAGATATCTGGCATATGCCTGGACGACCTGGATCTTCTTCTCGTGCCACTCAACAGAGAGCGAGGTGCGGCACGTCTCGGAGAGGCGCTGCCACAACTCAACATATGTCTGCTCAGCTCGGACAAACTCTTGGCGAGCAATTAGTTCGTCAATCTCACGGAGGATAACATCGGCTTGGCCAATATCGATGACAACTAAGGCGTCTTCATCCTTCTCGTCATCGATGAATATTCCTCCGTCGTATTCTCCGAGCTCTTGACCATGCTTCTGCTTGCCAAACTTGACCACGAATCGTTCATCGACCCCTCGAGTAGATCCGCCGGTCGTCCCATTGCTATCGCCGGAGTGGCCGTGAATGACCTTGAGGATATCCCTTGCGTGCTCTTCCTCGCTGATAGCAATGTAGAGCTCTACAAGACGCTCTCGTGTACGAATGACAACCTCGGAGCTCATGCCAAATTGGCGTTCGTAAGCCGAGATCAGCAAGATGAACGTTTGCTCGCGGCGAGTGATGATTTCTGTCCTGGTGCTAGAGGTGTATGAGTCGGTGATGCGGATGTAACGCACCGCAGACTCCACCACGACTGGGTGCAATACACTCAGGATCGTGCGACCGATGGAGCAGATTGGGTAATAGAGCTCGCCGGCCTTGGTCCAGTCTTCTAGGACTTCCCAATAGCATGCAGTGTTGATGTAACTCTGCAGAACAGCTGGATGTTTCTCCGTCAGAATCTTGGTCCGCACACGGCGAACCATATCGTGTACCTCGACTTCCTGCGCTCCCGGAAATTGATCGTCCCATACGAGCCACTCGAGGACAGCCATAACAGTACTCTCTGGGAAAACCTTCTGCAGCTCGGGGCTGATCTTGGGCTCGGTAGACTTCCCTTGAGTGATCACGCCCGATTGCTGAAGATGCCATGGATAGTATCGAATGACATACTCGAGCAGCGGATAACGGCTGAAGTTGTGCTCGACTACAGTTCGGTCAGTGTCGTCGAGAGTTGGCTCTCCCGTCTCTGTCAATGACATCTTGGTGTACGCCAGGATACGCAGCAGCAGGTCCAGCTGTTGGTCCTTGACTGGAATTGTGACCTTGCCGCTCTGGAACAGATTCCGTGTAGCTGTTTGCACTGAAGCGTGCCTTGGGCGGATAATGTCTTCCTGGATATCGAGCAGAGGGGCCAGTGTTGCCACGATGGAGTGCACGTCTACTCGCCGCTCCGACCTGCTAGCGGTCTGAACATTGATAGTGTACAAGCTCTCGATCTCGTCCCAGGTCAGAGGACGAGCGGCGTTGACGAGGAACGACAGTAGCAGCTTGGCATCCTCAGATGGCTGCAGTCGGGTGAGCAAAAGAAGGGTCAGCTCGTCGATGGATTTCTTCGCCTTGTTCAGATCCTTCACTGCATTGTCGAGATCTTGTGGAGACTTCTCGAGCCTCAGAACTTCCGATGTGAGCTCGGCCCACAAGAAGTTTCCGTCGGCCGCAGCAATCACGTACTCTGCGACTGATTCTTGCTCGCGTCCCGTCTTTCCTCTGAAGTGGGCAGACTTGATCAAAGTCTTGATCACGACTTCGTGGATATCACCCTTGGTGTCCGTTTCAGTGATGCCACGGCTCGTACCACGTGCACCTGTAGGGAGTTTGAGATCTTGAGCCATTGCAATAAGCTGGACCCCATGGCCTTGCTCCACAGCATGGACAAGCCGTTGAAGAAGTGCTTGACCCGCTGACTGCCCACCAATGATCTCGTCAATTCCCTCGACGATGAGGACGAGGTCTGGAGCATTCTGGAGTGGGCTGCGAAGAGCATTCTCCAGCGCTTCCCAGAGCAAATCTTCATACTTGTGTGGGTCTGCGGTGTAGCGTGCTCGCTCGTAGGCTGTCACGACGGCTTGATACAAGCCCACATTACCCACGCGGATGGTGTAGATTTGATGAAGCAAGGCTTTGACGACACTCAGGCTGGTAGCTTGCGATGGCACTGCTCCGACAGAGCAGAACGCGGTCGTGTAACCTTTGCGAGCCACTGGGCGCTGCAGACGCTCTGCCAAAGCTGCTGAGAGAGTCGTCTTACCGGATCCAGGGGGCCCATTGACAAGCAGCGTCGAATCGCTGCTCTTGACGAAAGTCGACAGATCATCGAGGAACCACATTCCCGTGAATTCCGCCATATCATTGGCGATCAGCGTGTGGTCCTGAGCAAGGGTGGCGAGCACACGGTCCTGGGGTGCGAGCCAGCGGTTCAAGTGGTCGACGTCAACGCTATCATCCAGTGTCCCGTCCGTCTCAATCTGCTCGTTCCAGATGGCCTTGGTGATTGCTTCTCGGCGCTGTCTGAACGTTGTGATGGTCTCGCCAAAGACCTCATACATGTCCAGGCTCGCAGACTGGCCCGCGCTGCCGTGCACAGTGCGATAGAACCGCACAGCGACATCGACCACGAGGGTCAAGAGGTCGGTATACATCAGGCATCTTCACAGCCATATTAGCGCGCGGAATTGGGGCGCGGTATGCGATTCATGCTTACAGTTGCTGATACACATCGCCAGAGAGCTTGAGCACTTCTGAGCGTGAGAGGAGCGCTGACACCGCAGATGAGCATCGGTATATGAATCCAAATGCGCTGTCGAGGGCAAGACTGTTGGAGTGTCCAAGCTGCGGGTCATCAGCAAAGCTCAACGCCGACAGAACCCAAGTATACTGACCTCGAGTAGAAGTCTGATATGGCCGTAGCCCAACTGCGCTGCATGCTCGGTTTCCAAAGCATGTGCCTTTAAGCCAACTTCAAAGCCATGCAGTCTCTCCGCGAAGTACAAAGCTCGGATGAGAACTGTGTCCCACCTCGAGCCTTTGTGTGGCAGAGTCTGCAATCGCTCGGAGCGAATCCACTCTACTAGATTGATGAAAGAAACATTATCTGCCGTCGCGCTGATCCCGGCGCCCAGTTCGGAAGCACTCTTTCTCTTGAGAGTGTATGCTGTATCCCGGACGATGGACGACTTCTGCTGTCCCCCAAAGGAGCTACGGAAAGCTGAGTAGCTCGAAGTCATTCTGGTGCTGGCTCTGGTCGATCCTCCGAAATGGATCGAGGGCGAGCTTGGAGGAGAGAAGTAATCCGAATTACTCAAACCATTCGTACTGTTGCCGTTCGTCGCTGTATTCTTTTGTGGTGTGGATGGGGCGATGATACTGGTTGGGCGCTGCATAATCGTATTATCACAGCTTGTTGTTGGCTGATGTGCGGTGGGTGGTGATGACGGTTCAATTGGTTTCGCAGCGGTCGATGGCTGCGTAGTTATGGAAAGGAATGGTACGATTTTCGATTGGTGAGTCTTCTGAGAAGATGAAGAGGTATTTTGAGGAGATCGAGCAAGCTGCGCGGGAATGGCAGTACTGTCAAGCTCACTGGAACAGCAGCACAACTTTTGCTTAATCTTTCTCCACAGGGTCAGGGCAGATGCTCCCACAGTTATCATGGGCTAAAGAGGATACCGATGATGGACGCCTGCAAAGCGAGAAACAGAGCTATATGACGAGCGGGCACGGTGTCCCCCGTGGCTCTCCTCTTCTCAAACAGGCTCTGCACACTCCGGAATCGTCAGTACAGTGACTGGAGTGAGGACTCATGTACGCTGATGGCATTGGATCTGTCTTTCTTCAACCATCGCGCTGCACGAGCGGAGCTTGTCCTCCGCCTGGGCCATAGCAAGTTACTCCATCGATGTGATGTCTGGCGCAGCCTGCAGATGCACCGGCAGTAAAGACAGACGCATTGAGGGTGATCATCCATTGGAGCACGTTGACTTCGAGCGACTGCACGAGACGAGCTGTCGGTATGCCGCCACCTTCGACAACATGATCCAAAGCGGCAATGGGGGTACCATGATCTTAAGGAGCTGCTGTCGCTCCATCCATTCATGCTCATACCCTCCTAGCCCGATCAGATCTGACACCAACCTGTGAACATGTTGGAACTGACGGTCCGCGAACGCCACGCACCCGTGGCACAACGCTGCGCGAGCGGGGCTTTCACATGCAGATCTACTTCCATTTCGAGGAAAAGCAGATCTCTGCGAGAGAACGTGCGATCTCCAAGTGAAGAGAAGTAGAGTGATAAAGCTGGACAGACTTCACGGCTGCATACAATGCTACTGCAGCTCTGCGCATTCTGGCGACGATTCCACTGTACAGCTGTGATCTCAGTGTCATGATAGTTTGGACGGTTCCGATTGCGTAGGTAGGTACATATATAACACAGTGAGTATGAGTGATTGTGGTTGTAGTACATTCGCAACGGACTAACCAGGAATGGGCACCACACTTTGAAACATTGTAGGATGATTTCATCCTGCCAATCCTTCGTCCACTACTGTACATGTATGTATGTACGTACTATACTGAAAAGTCTGGAGAAGTCTTGGTGACGGGAGAGCTTGTGGCTGTGGCGCTCCAGATCACCGGCCGCCCCGTCATCACTCCAGAATCCATTTCCAGATTTCAAGTCATTTCACATGCTGTTTACTGATCCGCGACGTTGGTACAGGTGCACACATACATGTATAGTGCGAGACTATGCGCCAGAATAGTCCCTTCCACGCTGAAGGACTCGTCTTGCGTAGGATATATAAATTGCCCTCCAAAGAGGAGCTACCTTACCTACCTACAGATGATCGCCAAGTTGCCGAGCTAGAACTAGTCGAGGTCTACTGCAGGTTGTCGTATAGCCAGCAGTATAGTAGTGCATTCGAACTATGCCGTTTGTTGGAATCGAGAAGCTGCTCAAGCAATTAGATCGATTGTCCAGGTAGACGCTTCACTATTGTTTCGCTGCACGTTGACAAGCCCCCGCCATGCAGCTTGCATCGGAGAAGATGCTCATTCACCCAGCCAATATCTAAAGAAGTAGTGGAGTAGTCACCTTCGACTACAGTACACATCATGGCCCGTGGTGATGAAAGAATCCTCTCGCTTTTTGTAGCCTTTTTGTGCCAGCTTGGTAGCAGTAGTACAAAACATTCTGCCATGTGTCTCACCTCCTTCTGGTGTCCTCAGCCAAGAGAAGATCAGCAGAGATGCTCACTGCCATTCTGTAGGAAACCGTTAGAGCGTCGAGAGCTTCCGAAGAGCTCTTCCGCCCCGATATTCTAGCCCTCAGCTCCGGTCCGAAGGATTCGGGGCGTCCTCGTCGGCCATGCACATTGTTGCCGACTGCACTCCGGTATATGCAATATCGACTGGGCCGGTCTGACAGGAGCCGATAGAACTAGAGGTCATCATCCTTGATGACGGGGAACACCTCAATACGGATGCCATCGTGGGTGATACATCGTGCAGTGCCACTTCCCGAGCACACTCGTGGTTCCTTGCTCTTGCTCATCTTATCGTTCACTTCTGCTTTGTGGACCTCAGAAGTAGTCGTCGATGGATTAACCGCAGCCAATAGCAGAAGCTATCGCTTGACGAGAGTCTAGTGCTCGGTGTAGGCTCATCATCGGACTAGTCTATGCATCGTAGACGGACTACAGTAAGCAGGATTCGAGGAACAACTTCTGATCATAATAATGATATTCGAAGCAGAGTCATCACCTCCCACGGGGCAGCAAAGGAGACTCCCCCCTTGGCAATCCGGCTTATTTTTAGAACTGGAGTCATGTCTCCCTTTCCTTAGAACAGTTCTACTATCCTTCCGCCAGAACTACATTACCTTATCGATCAGACGACATGGCGACATCAATGATCGCTTGTGCTTCTACATATGGTAGAGTAAGCTCCATCGTGCCTCATTCAAGCAGCTCGGCTCGAGTCCACTTTACGCAACGATGTTTGCATCTCCAGGCAGAGTTTGCATTCTTCCACCGGATCCGAGTGGTTCGAACCAAACTCCATTCGCATCAACGAAGCATCAGAATGCCCCATAGCGCATGTGGAAGAATCATGATTACCGCTCCATGTACGAGTGTCGACTGAGCTTGCTCGTTATGTCAGCTTTTGTCTTCCGGCACGTCCGCCATTGCCCAGCTTTGCTCGACTCAATGCGTCTATTCGTGGTCAACGACAGCGTCAATGATGCGTATGGGCCAGAAACACGGGGAGCTATGGCAACGCATCGCCAATCAACAGCGTGCCATGCTGCTGAATCACCGCACAAAGCCGCCAAGAAGCTGGATGGAGGCATTCGGAATCTGGTATGCTTCTCAAGTCCACAATTGGTGCCAGTGCAGCATCACAAACAGACCGCTTATCGGAGCCGATGTGATGTATATGAAGCACTACTCCTCCTTGCACAAGCATGATTCGCTTCCTCCTCTCGACGCAACGACTCTCGCTCATCAACAACGACAGACCAAGCCACGAAAAGCTCCCATTAATCAATCAAGATGCAGATGATCGGTGCCGTACTCGCCATTGCCGGCGTTGCTGCTGCCCTCCCGGGTGGAGGTGAAGGCTCCGGCTACCCGCCCAGTTATGACAACGGTGGCTACGTCGGTCCAGTGTGCGTGACCAAGAGCACCTGCAACGCCGTGTACTTCACCACGACCAAGGAGATCCCATACCAAGACACCAAGACAGTCACGAAGACGGAGTACAAGCCCAACGTCTACACCACCCACGTGCCCAAGGCCTACACAACGACTGAATATGGTACGACAGCCCCCGCTCACAGATCGTTATCGTTGCACGCTCCAGCTGACGCTACGCAGTCCCCACTGCATACACTTACACCAAGACCATTCCAATCGTCAAGACCGTCACCGTCCCAGATTCCTCCACCACTGTCATCTGCCAGACTTCCACTGTCAACTTCAACCACACCTCGCTGGTCTCCACCTACGACACGAGCCTGTGCCCAGAGACCACGCAGGTGGCATCGACGGCTGTGTAGGTCTTGCTGTCACTCGACTGGGAATGCGGAACACTAACGAGGCTGCAGGATATCAACTTACGTCCCCAAAGTAGTCACCAAGAAGTCTGCATGCCCATACACGACTGTGATCACAGAGGACACCTACTCCACCTCGGTCTGCACCGAGAGCACAAGCTCGTGTACCTACGCGACCTCTTGCTCGACCGAAGCCTCTTCCTCCAGCGAGCACAAGAACGTCTACCCTTCGTCGGAGCCACCGGCGTATCAGCCTCCATCGGAGCCCACATACAAGGCTTGAGGGTTCCGCGTGGCAGAGGTGTATCACTAGTCTGATTGCAACAGTCAGGAGTTTTATACCAGAGGGGTTGCGTATGGATTCTGAGTGAGCGGCGACATGTCGCAACCACAGATGTGAGCATATGGTGTGCGGCGAGATGTATATTAATGGGCCCTGGCCTGGGTGAGCACCATCTTCGCAGACCATGTCTTTGGACGGGGGAAAAATAGACGAGGTAGTATAGTAATAGCAAGACCCTAATGTCTATTGGCGCAAACCCATTTCTGTCATTCTTCTTCTTCTTCATCATCACATCATCATCGTCGGCATTGCACCATAGCGTCCAATACGTACCCCTCACAACAATAACAAATACCCCATCTCTCCAAAATTGACCAAACAACAACCTTCTCGCCTGCCTCCAGCCTGCGGGGGCGGGGGGGGGGACTCTCTTTAGTCTTAGTCTTTCAGCCCTCTCCGTCTAGCGGCACAAAAGAGGGAGAGCGAGAAAGAGAGAGAAAGGGAGCCACGAACTCTGTTGTTCTTTTTCCGAGGCTGATGATGAGCTCCTCAACTACTTCTACTACACTACCTACCTACTACTCACTGTCAAATCACACCCCGAAAAAACCCCCCATGAACGTCAATAAATCGATGGCGATGATAATGATGAAGAACGCTCACTGATCACATTATTTCTCGTACTTGGTAGACAAAATCGATGAGGGAAAAAACCTAAGCTTGAAAAGTTGAAAGTTGAAAAGCAG
This sequence comes from Mycosphaerella sp. Ston1, assembly GCA_000504405.2. NCBI lineage: Eukaryota > Fungi > Ascomycota > Dothideomycetes > Mycosphaerellales > Mycosphaerellaceae > Mycosphaerella > Mycosphaerella sp. Ston1. The sequence continues at coordinate 11,325 of AWYF02002560.1, forward strand.
GTAGGTGTCCATGAATCGTAACATACACACTATGTGAGTCTAGACCACCCACCCCACAGAGACTTAGGTTGCCACACACCTTTCTACATACCTAAGGTACATACATACCCGCATAGTTGGTTGTTCCGGTCGAAAGGGTAAAAAACACTAAGATATGTGTGAATGGTTGGTTGGGTTAGACTTAGGTTAGGTTAGGTTAGATTGGGTTGGTTTGGTGTGGTAGATGTATAGAGGGAAGGGGAAAGGCCTCCTCGTAGGTTTTCTTTTTTTTTCTTCTTCTTTTTCTGTTGCTGTTCTTCTTTTGTTGTTGTTGTGGGAAATAACGATAGGTGTTATATTTTATATCCCGACCTGACAGTGAAGGACTGACTGTTGATGGGAAAAAGAGAGAGAAAGAGAGAAACAGAGATATACTGCTGTCTGGCTGTCTGGCTGGCTGGTTGTCAGGATCATTCGAAAGAAAGAATGACTTCAGTAATCCAATATGACTATGGTGCGTATGAAATTCAGTGATTTCACATCGAAAGGAGATCAAAAAACATCAGATCAGATGGCAGAAATAAAGTACGTACTGAACTCAAAGAAGAACAACTAATCAATCTTCCCAAAACAAACCAGATTTCTCCCCCTATGGCCAAAAAACCAGATTACTCCTGCACGTCGCAGGCATCGACTACGCCTTAGCCGAAACCTCCATGCTGCTACCGCGTCCCGCATTAGAAGCCCTCGGACTCACCTATCGCCGGATCCCCGTGCTGGCCATCGGCAAAGACGTGTACGTGGACAGTTCCAAGATCATCGACACGGTACTGCGCGGGTTGGGGAAAGTGCCACAGAGTGCCGCAGACAAGGCGTTTGAGGTATATGGCAACAATTTGTTTGCGGAAGCGCTGGCTCTGATTCCCCTGGAAATGCTCAGTCCGGAGTTTGTGAAAGATCGCGAGACGGTGTTTCCTGCGTTGTCGAGGCCGGATCTGAAGACGCTGAGGCCGAGTGGACTGGCGCAGTTCAAGGCGCGGTTGAATGAGATTGAGACGCAGTTTTTGGGGGGTGGTGGTTCCAGTGGGCCTTTTATCAATGGGGCCCAGATCAGTCTCGCGGATGTGCATGTCTTCTGGGTGGTCCGATGGGCGTTTCAGGCGCTGGGAGTTGCGAAGGAGCCTGGGATTGACAAGTCTGCGTATCCTAAAATTTTCAAGTTGATCGAGAGTTTGCCGGCGCCTGATAAGGTCAAGGCTGCTGCGAAATCTGTGACGCCCGAGGAGGCGCATAAGCTTGTGATGGGGGGTCAGTATACGAGTAAGAGTGCGACTAGCGTGCAGGATGATGGGTCGTATGGGATTGCTGCTGGCACGACAGTTGCTGTGGAAAGCTTTGAGTAAGAAGCTGTTTCTTACATGTGAGCGGCGAGATATGAGCTGATATCGAGACAGCACTGTCCCTGGATCCCATCCACAATATGGCAAGCTTGTCGGCACCAGCATCGACGAGGTTGTGATCGAGACCGACAGCGGGGTGCGCGTCCACTTCCCCAAGATTGGATATATCGTACGGAAGTTGTAAGTACTTTGCTGGGGGTGTTGTGTTTCACTCGGGGTACTGACCTGCGCACAGGGAGGATGCTCCAGCAAAGATGAAGCTGTAGCAGGGCTTGCGAGGTGATATTCTGCGACATTGCTGCCATGCATCTTTGTTATACATAATCAATTAATCAATCGATTCGAATAGCCCATCCTTCGGCTCGTTGATATGGTTATAGTGAGCTGAGCTGAGTAGAGATCTTTCAACGGAACGACGAAGTCACAACTCCGTCCAAAGCCTCTATTTTTACCGTCATTTTTACCGTCAATTCAATATCGTTCGTAAAGTGATGTCGTGTCCATAGCTGAGGCAATGCTGTAGATGATGTCGCGCAGCTCTATTGGAAGGCCCAGGGTGTCGATGTTGTTACCATTCGTGAGAATGTACGCTGTAAGACGAGCCATATACCGGCCTGACGCTTTGGTTCCACAGCACGACTTGCTGCAAGTGAGCATACATATCCTTTACGGTCGTATCGATCCAGGGTATGTTCTCCAGCTCCTTCGCTCGATCTCGTGTGACCATGAGCTCCACGTTGCTCGATTCGAGGCCCGCAAGCGTAGCAGCCATCATCATACATTGCACTTTGATGGCTATATCACCTCCAAAGGCTCCGCAACCCCAAGGCGGCAGCTCAACTCTCATGCCGTCCCCCGAGGATGTCTCCGATGTAGGAAACGAGACCATCTCTCTCGACCACACGTCCCTTGCTCCCCTGAAGGCCGCGTAGAGCTTTCGAATTTCTCGCTCGACATTGCCTGGTTGTAAGTCTGCAAGCCTGCTATCTTCTACGTCAACGACATCGAGTTCGAGCGCATCGGCAATGATGTAGCGCGTTGCAGGTCATTCATCGGAGCCAAAGAGTCGGAGCATTCTGGCGTGGCGGCCATGCCCTGCGCATGAGCTGTGAGTCCATAGACCAGAAGTCACGACAGCTTCATCCACATGCAGCACAGGCTTCAGGATGGACGGCACAGCTAGTGCGGGCGATTGGCCGACAAGGCATTCTTCCTGAGTACCGCTTGGCCCAGGGCCAGGCTACGAGTGCGAGGCGACGAGCACGAAGCGGCCTTCGAACTGCTCTTGGGAGGCATCTTCACAGACTTCGTCCACGACTCTGATAGGAAAGGCTACAACAGGGAGCTCGGAGATGGCAATTCTTGGCATAGAGGCGGTGAATGTGCCCAGAAGCATATGAGCCAGCAGTATATCTATTTCTTGGGATGTTAACAGGATCGACCTTCGCTCGGAGCAGAGTTGTCTCAGTATGTCATTTGGATACCAAGCGTCCAGACTCATCGCGTGGTCGAATATCGTCTTCTGGAATCTCACAAGCTTCGCTATATCCATCATATCGCAGGACTGAGTGAGGAACCGTTCCAGGCCGGCTGTGGCCAGGTCGTCGTCTTCGTGGAGACTGTAGGCAATGTCTTGCAGCACAGCTGTGAGCAGTTTGCACCACCGTGCACGGAAGTCTTGCATGGTACTCATTCAGCAGTGCCTTCAATAGTGTGAACGAGTTCACTGTCTCCTCGCCATCCTCAGATATCCCAAGGGGGTCACGACTGACCAGTGAGGAATGATGAGGCAGTAAGTACAGAGTGGAAGACATCATTTCTAGCTTGCCAACTCGTCCGGCACGAGTGTAGAGATAGATGGCATATAGTCTTGTTTGGGGAGAGCCTTGACTCATATACCTACCTACCTTGGGTGTCTACCGCATGCTCTGCGTTCCGTTGTGGTGGCAGTGGAAGCTCAAGCTGCCTCATCGCCAATAGTTCTACGCTAGAACTAGCAAAATACCGTAGGAGTGCGGCCTCCATCCTCGACCTCCTAGTACTAGAACTATGCGAGGCAAGACTGTCGTTTGTACGAATGATGAAAAAAGCCCATTTTACTGTAGGTGGCGGGAGAGTAGAATAATAATGAAAATAGGGAGGCCGGTGGCGGTTAACAAAAGATCGACCCCCAGCAATTCTAGCTCCAGAATTAATTCTATCCCCCGAGCAGGCCACGACGACGATCTTGGCGGTTATAACTTAGCCGCGTACCCCAAAGTGGCAGAAGCCCGGAAACTCGATTTCTCTGAGGTGTACTATATACAATACTACTACTACCGGCCTGTAGGCTTCCTATTACTGTCTATTAGAGTCGCTACTATCTCCTGCTATAATATATATACTAAGCATAAACTAGAGGTATCGCTATCTAGCGCTGTTTAAGTATACTATATTTCGGCGTATATACGTATATTCGTGTTTGCT